>APFE030829355.1:7617-31049 GCA_000404065.3 Pinus taeda | reverse complement strand
CAAAACCTACCCCTAGAAGATGAAACGCCAAATTGTGGGCCCCGCTTTGGGTAAATTGGTACATCAATTTCCCGGGGTAGTAACTTTGGCATACGATCTCCGTTTGATGAGTATGATAGCTCATTAGAAATATCTATTCGAGCACTATCATTGTTGGAACGGGCAACATTGATCCATTCCATGGACCCATGTTTCCCCCGGATTCCCCAAAAAACGTCGTTTAGGGCCTCAAAACGGCTCCGGAAGTTCAGGACCCGAAAAACTGCTAAAAATAGTAAGTTGTGCTACAATTAAGGAAACTGAAAATGTTGAGAAAGACAATTGTGGGGGTCCAAATGGGATAGGTGGGTGGCCACCAACATCCACCTAGATCAGACATATTGATTTAAAGTTCATAACTATTTTAATATCGCGCCCAACAATACCATAAATTTAACCCCTTGATGCAATAGGAATTTAATACATGTCATAACATTAACTGAACGGTGACAACTTGACTCTGAATGACTTGGAGGTCAACAAGGATGTCGTCTTGTGGCACCCAACCCCCAACAGTCTTGACCTGCACTGCCACCTATACGTTGTACTACAACTGTTTGCTCCGAAAGTTCTTAGGTTTGTTAAACCATGGCAAAACCGTGGCATGTCTACTGAATTGTTCCGCCTATGTCATTAGACCTAGTGTATCCACCATGTAATACTTTGCTTCCATCACACTTACATCATAACCGTGTATTATTTACCCCTTAGGTTTTAATACCATGGTATGTTATTACATTCTCCGCTCTTAGGTTTTAACAATAGGTTAATACCTGCGCCATAGTTTATAACTATTACAATAGTTCCCCCATGGTATATATAACATAGTTTGATCCATAGTGTTTATGTACCATGAACTTTGATTTTTTCATTTGTGTTACGTTTTCAACCTTAGATTGTAACCATATATGAAATGTGAATTTCTAACCAACCAAAACCCATACTTCCACCATTCACCTACACCTAAAATGAACTACGAACAAAATCTTAGAAATCTCACCATCACCTCGAGATGAAATTTGACTTGCTACCATGTGTTGAACTATAGAAATGCCACATGGCTAGCAAGTCCCCTTTGGCACCTTAAACTTTGACGGATGATTTCTCCTTCATCTGGAGACAAAATGAGAAACTGAAAGTACTATCAGATTCAGAACTAAGGGCTCTACTACTTGGCATTCTTTCCGAGAAAAACTGAAACCTTTGTATTTGTATAAACTAGAGAATCCTCCTAGATCATTCCTCTCCACTGGAATCTTTTGGACCACCAAAAGTTTGGTTTTAAGTAGACATGAGGTGAGGGTACATCTCCCTCACGCTTTCGATCTCCATCCACCTTACTTTGCCTGGATTCATGCTTTTGAGTCTCACTTGATGATACTTGACATATTCATGCATGGAAGTGCAGACCTTCCTTTTACCTTCACGTTTCATCCTTACCCTACTGATGTAAATTCATACTTGATCAACAACCCGAAAGTGATGACCCTTCCACTGCTTGTCATGGCGCATTTTGAACCTATGAACTGTTTCATTCATCTGTGGTATATACCAAAACGTTTGTAGTTGTTCCACTGTCTTGCCTGTACCAACATGCCCTGAAACATAAGAAGAAAGTGTTCCACTCGTAACATGTGTTATTTGTCCTTGCGGTATGCAAAACTTGCCAAGATGGTTAAATAACTTGTTATGAACATGGCAATTTACTTCTTCCACCTATTCATCATGATTTAGTGATTCACAAATATCTTTGAAAACAATATTTGCAACAGATTGCTCAATATAACTTGCATCCGCTAAAGAACTATTTTGTAGAATAACTGAAACATTCAAAGAAAATCTTGCAACATATCAAATACTTTGTTTATTGTACCTTCCTTAAACCTGACTACTAAGTGGACTTGTTGCAAAAAACCCATCCATCTATAATGTTGAGACTGTTGCAACTTACTTTGAGATTGAAGGTATTGAAGTGGTTGGTGGTATGTTCGAATCACTATTTCTTTGCCCATTAAATAATGTTTTCATTGTTTAACACTTTCCATTAATGCACATAATTTCTTATTAACAGTTGGATAGTTTGAAACTGCTTTAGAAAATGCTTCGAAATGAAAACAAATAGGCTTCTCTTTCTGAAACAAAACTACACTCATTGCATACCTACTAGCATCATTTTCTATTTCAAATGGTTGTTGAAGGTCTGGTGGAGCTGTTACAATTTTCTTGTTTAAAGCTTCACATTCTTTTTGTTGTTTTCCTCCCCACTAAGATGAGGCTTTAGAACTTGTTAAAGCATGAAGTGGTGTTGCAATAAAAGAGAAATGAAAAAAAAAAACTTACTCCAATATTGATCTGCACCAACGAAACTTCTAACTTTCCAACTTGAAATGAAAGTAAGAATATCATCAGATCGACTATAACAAAATTATCAAGAAAATAATGAAACACATCATTCATCATTCTCATTAAAGTTGTTGGAGAACCGCATAATTCAAACGACATAATCAACCATTCATCAAGCCCCTATCTAGTCTCACATGCAGTTTTCCAAACATCATTCTCTGCAATACACATTTGATGATAACCATTTCTTAAATCCACTTTAATTAATTATATATGATTTATGCCAGTATTCAGGAGAGGTGCAACAGATAGTAATTGATTCTCATGTTCTATTTCTCATTTTGGAAGAATACTTTTTGGTTCTTTAAACAATTCTTTCGAAGAATCTACCATTTCAACCAGTTTGTCCTTAAAATGGGAATCACACCCTTGAAAAGCATCATACTTGCCTTTAGGTTGGTTTTTAACAATCATAAGAAAATACCTTTTACTTGAATTTATTAAACTTTTCAAATGAATGGCATTGATTAAATCCGTTTTTGTCTTACTTTTGTGTGCCCTGACAATGTATTCAATTCCTTCTTTAAAAAGATGATACTTGTTCTCCCTTCTATGAAAATAGCATGTCTATCATAAAGATACGGATTACCCAACACAACTCCACATATATCTATAGGAATCACATCTAGCTCAACTTCATCAACAAAATTAGTTGTAATTGCAAACCTTAAACAACATTATTTTGTAACATGCATCTGAGTGTTTTCTTTAAACCATCCTAAAGGGTATGGTACTTTCGAATGATTTTTAGTTTCCTATTCCAATTTCCTTACTAGTTCCTCAGATATTAAGTTTGCTTGTGACCTGCTGTCAAATAAGGTATATATCTTAGTGTGCTTGGAAATAATCCTTATGTGAAAAAGTTCAACCCTCTGCTTTTCATCAATCACATTATTAGCCTTTGAAGATGATGCAGAGTAAGTAGAACTAGAACTAGCTTCAGAAAATATACATGTTAGACTCATTGCGGTAATCTTATGTTCGTCACAGGAGTCAAATCCCAAATCTTGTTGGACTGCATCATTCACTTTCATTTCACCCATCTCCTTAAGGAACTTATTTGGCTTAAGTTCGGGATGAACCTTCCAACACTTGGACTCATCATGTCTTACCCTTTGAAAATGAGTACATGTAGTTATGTCCCCTTCTTTCTTTGTTGTCACCGATTTCTTTCCTTTCAACTTACCCTTTCCTTTTCCTTCTTTGGAGTCTTGGTGTTCTGACTGCTTGAATGATTTCCACTGAAAAGGTCTGCCACCTGATTCAATATGAATGTCTTGCACACATACTTCATCAAAGTCAATTGGATTAAACATAAGCAATGCATGTTGCAAATAAAAATGCAAACTTCCAATATACTTTAACAAAATTTCCCGTGTGTTTAATGAAACATCAAGTGCTAATGCCTTTTTCCTGAATTCCTTATTAAACTCTTGCACACTCTATCCTTTACCCTGCCTCAAATGCTTCTAATCTATTACAACCTATTGCATATATCCTAAAGGATAGAACTTCTTTCTAATATCTTTAATAAACTTAGACCATGAAGGGATAATTTTACAATTATGCTTTCAATCTAATTGTGTTTTACTTTCCTACCAAATCAAAGTTATTCCCCCCATTCTAAGTGTAGCTAACTAAATTTTTGTAGAATCATCAACAATATTCTGAATTCTACAATAAACTTCAAGTTGTCTAATCCAACTATCTAAATTTTCAGGATTCATTTCACCATCATATATAGGCAGTTCAAACTTAACATCAATCTTTAGAAAATGATATTTCTTATTTTTCTTCTTTTATTCGGAATTTGAACTCGAATCATTAGAAGATGAAGGAGAAGAAGATGGAAGATAAGGAGGTCCATTACCAACAATTTTATTCTTGTTTTTTTTCTCCTTTGTGCCTTTAGAAGACGAAGATGGAAAAGGAGGAGATTCGTCATTATTAACTTTCTCCTTACCCTTTTTCTCCTTCTCACTTTTTGAAGACGACATTGCATCTTTGGTCTTCTTTTCTTCATAAAGTTCTGCAATCATTAGTTGCATATTAAGGAACATCTTCTCAAACTCCTCGTCAGACTTGGGCTGAAGAGCTTCTACTTCATTTTCACCCACCATTCTGATGTCTAGATTGGCCTCTTCAAGTTTCCCTTCTTCTCGTATGGACCTGGATCTAGTCAACATTCACATTGGCAAATATCCTGCTTAAACATGATCAACCTTGCTCTGATACCAAAATATGATTTGAAATCTTACAGGATTGATTATTTGTGCAATTACCAACATTAAATAAGGTTGCATGAGTATGAATGAAAGAGGGAAACTGATTATTAATATTCCATAAACATAAACTTCAGATCAACAAATAGCATAACAACAGAAAGAGAAGAAGAAAACACAACAAATTGTTGACAAATTTCATCCCTCCTGGACTACATCTTCAGGTCCGCTTCCAAGTGGGCATTTGTTTTATTAGGAAATGATCCAAAGATTTTATTTACATGATATTTCACCAACTGATTTGTGCATGTAGGCTCTATTGGTTACTGTAGAAAGAAATCCTCCTATCTCAACTTTTCGGCACCTGTCTTCGTTCTCAATTTGGCTCAAGGATGGCCAAGGGATGATTACATGAACAAAAAAAGTAAATAACAACACCCCTGTTCTGCAATTCATTATTCACTCTTGAACCCATTGGTGCAATGGTAAGCCTTTTATAAGCCTCTGGACAAGTTTGAGGGTCGAACCTCCCAGGATATTCCTGGAAAGTTGGTTGAGTTTGCATTAACAATAATCCTTTGTGGCACATGGCATGTGGCTTGTTACATTTTGTTATAACAATGTTTGAATATGGTATAATATAGTTACTATCCAAAATTTGGCGGAATTAGTAATGACATATTGAGTTATAGTTCATAACTATTTTAATGTCACACCGAACAATGCCATAATGTTAACCCCTTGACACAATAGGAATTTAATACATGTCATAACATTAACTAAATGGTAACTCCTTGGTAGTGAATGACTTGGTAGTCAAAAAGGATGCTACCTCATGGAACCCAACCCCTAGCGGTCTCAACCTGCTTTGCCACATAACTACCACCTATAAGATATGCTACAACCTTTTTCTCCAATGGTGCTTAGCTCCATTTAGCTGTGGCGGAAGTCGTGGCATGTCTCCTAAATTGTTCCACCTATGTCATCAAACCTGGTGTATCTACCAGGTAATACTCTCCTTCCATCACACTTACATCATAACCATCTAATACTTTTTCCTTAGGTTTTAATACCATGGTATGTTATTACATTCTTCACTATTAGGTTTTAGCAATAGGTTAATACATGCACCATAGTTTATAACTATTACAATTGTGCCCCCATTTTATATATAACATGGTTTGATCCATAGTTTTATGTACCATGAACTTTGATTTTTTCATTTGCACTAGGTTTTCAACCTTAGATTGTAACCATATATGAAATGTGAATTTCTAACCAACCAAAACCCATACTTCCACCATTCACTTACACCTGAAATGAACTATGAACCAAATTTTATAAATTTTACCATCGCCTAGAGATGAAATTTGACTTGATGCCACATGTTGAACTGTAGAAATGCCACATGGCCAACAAAGCCCCTTCATCACCTTAAAATTTGATGGATGATTTCTCGTTCACCAGAAACCAAATGAGAAACCAAAAGTATTTCCAAATTTAGAATGATGGGCTCTTCTACTTCACATTATTTCTGAGAACAACTAAAGCCTTTGGATTGATAGAAACTGTAGAATCCTCCTAGACCAATGGATCTAATAAAGGTGTATTTAAGAACTAGACCAAAGGTCTCATCATAATCTTCTCCATCTTTCTAGGAGAACCCTCTAGCACTTAATCGTGCCTTTTATTTTCCAATACTACTGCAACATGCTTAATATTGTATATTCACTTGGAAGTCACCACTTACTTCCCTTTAGGACTTGGCACAATCTCCTAGACATCATTCTTCGTGATCTATTAGTACTCTTCATTCATTGATGCCTTCCATACTTACTGAATAACTACTTCTTCATATGTGGAAGGTTCTTCATCAATGAGTTTTCTCAAGAGAGCTACATAGAGGGAGAACTTTTAAGGTTTCTTCACTTCTCTAGATGTGCCATCAGGAGCTATGTGTTCTTCTTCCTTTTCCAATGTGGATCTAAGTCATGTTGGCCTCTTCTTGATCTTTGGAACTACTATTGGTTATGTTAGATCTTTAGGCCATTTTAGGTTTTAACCCTATGCATAAATTACCTGTAAACAAATTCTTAAAAAACAAAAAATATACAATGGCAAGAAACACAAAAAATATATCGAGAGTTTCCCCTGGATCCAAAAAATGGGTACCAGAATGATTTTTCATTATATTCGTTTCAATGTTACAATACATATATATACATTTTGAAGCATTCATAAACCTAAATCCATTAACCATGGACTAAAACATAACCATAGTTCCCTTAACCGGATCTACACAATATCTTGGGTAGAAAACCATCATGCCCAAAACCATGTGAAAAACCCATGCACAAAACCATAAGTAGGTCCGCCCACCTAATATAGGGTCCAAAAAAAATTTCCCCAGACATCGTATAGGGGGCATATCAGCCCCCTGAAACCCCCCAACAGGGGGGGCTGCACCCCCTAGCGCATGCGACTAGTGATGGAAAGATTATAACACACACCCTACATTCTCCCACTTGTTGTTTTCTTTTCCACATAGGGGATCACAGGAGAGCTTAGTCATGGGTCCATGCCTGCAACACCCATTGTTTCTCTACACCAAGGAAACTTCCTAGTTCTAATAGACTTCATCAATGCATCTACAACATTCGTCAAAGTGTCCACCTTTACCAGCAACATCTTTTTGTCCTCAACGATATCCATCACAAAGTGATATTGAACATCAATGTGCTTTGTCTTTGAATGATGAGCAGGGTTATTTTCCAAGAAAATTTCACTTTGACTATCACGGTTTGTTCTTATAGCTCATTGTACTAACCTTATACTTGAACACAATATCTACAACCAAACTGCTTCCTTGCTTACATGAGTGGATGCCATGTATTCTTCTTTCTAGTTGAAAGTGACACTACATATTGTATCTTTCTCATCCAACTGACTACACCTCCAAATAGGTTAAACACATACCCACTTGTAGATCTTCTCTGATCTAGATATCCAGCCCAATCCGAGTCAACAAAGCCACGAATGTCCAAACTCTATTCAATCTTTGTCTTCCTTGGTAGCACAAACCATAATCAATAATGCCATGCAAATACCTGAAAACCCGCTTCATTGTAGTCAAATGCTCCTTCCCTGGTTTTGACATATACCTTATCAATACCCCCACTGCATGTGCAATGTCTGGTCTAGTACAGACAATTGCATACATTAGGCTACCAAATGCACTTGCATATGGAACACGGGACATGTCCTCTTCCTCTTATTGTGCCTTGGGACACTATTTAGCAGATAAATTTACACCTACAATAATAGGAACATTCACTGGTTTACTATCTTACATATTAATCCTCTATAGTATTGTCTCGACATACTTCCTTTGGTTTAAGCAAAGATTCCCCTTTGCCCGATCTCATTTAATTTATGTGCCCAAAGTATAGTTTGCAGCACCAAGATCCTTCATGTTGAATTTGGAGGACAATTGGGTCTTCAAATTGTGGGTAACTTCTTTGTCATTTCCAATAAGTAACATACCATCCAAAACTATATAAATAACACGGTCACCAATTAATTTAAAATACACGCAGTGATCTACTTTGCTTCTGGTGAAGCTAAGTCATTGTATAAATGTATCAAATTTCTGATACCACATCCATGGTGACTATTTTTGTTAGTCAAGGTTGTCGTTGATGTCAATATTGCATTGTTTGTGATGGAAAATGCTTGTGATGTGTGATGTTTCCCTAGATGCCCATTGATCATAATACCCTAACCTTGTTGTCAGAATATGAAGATGCCATAACCTCATGTATATTATGAATCAAGGTCACTTGAAGCCTTAATGAAGAATCCCTAATATGATGGTGTCCTTTCTCTTGATGAAGAAGCCCTAATCCTAATAAAATTAATGGCCTAAGTCTATGATGAAGAAGCCCTAAAAATCCAAAGCCTAAAAACAAAATCCTAATTGTTGCCATGAAAAATAATAATGATAGTTTCACAAATGTAATTTTCTTGATAGGAATATGACCTCACCTAAGGATTAAATTGACATTATCTTGTAGAGGATATGTTTCCCTTTCTCCCAAGTTATTATACACTTCCTAACTCCTTCTAGATTGTGAGAAATTGAATTTATAAGTTAGAAAAATTATTATTTTTTCCTAGCTGACTTGAGCCGACTTGTGTAGGTTGTCATGTCCCCTCAAGAGACATGTTTCTTTATTGGAGGTCAAACCAATATATATAGGATTTTAGACCCTTCATTCTAACAAAAAAAATTCGGTGAAGATTACAGAAAGACGGAGCATTAAGGAGGCCAAGGAGGATATAAGAATATAATTTTTTGGGCAAATGCTTTTTCTGTTTGGGTTACTTCTCTAAAAATCTCTGACCAGGGTTGTACTTGAGGAACTCGGACAGTGATATACCTTTGCAGCCTCGGATTTCAGAACTATACCAAAATTTGAATTGCATCCATGTACTTAGGCTCAGACCTGTGGAGATAAGCCTAAACAACTCAGACTTACCTATGTGGAGGGCTCAAAACTATTAGCATTTAAAGGGCTCAGACATCAAGACTCAAAACAATGGACAACATTTTTGGAAGGGTCATACTTCTTTCAGCTTCAAACCTATCTTCAAAGGTTCAGACTGTCACCTCTGAACTCAACAATAAAACTTAATATTTGTTGTAGTGATAGGAGCTTAGGCCCATGGAATATATACCTCAGCCATGTCTTCAAAAGCTTGGAATCTCACCGAACTAAAAAAATCAGGACCTTGTAATTCATATCAGCTGATCTTAACCTCGGTACTAGCCACAAAACATCTCAGTAGTGGATCTATGTTAATACTATTAAAACCTCAAGCCTTCTAAACTAGTGATACTTTGAAGGTTCGGTTTCAATGAAGATATAATTTTGGAATGATTGTGATTATCAAGTTATCCATTCAATGAAGGCATAAACATTCAACAAGTCAGTCTAGAAGTGATGGTGACCTAAACAAGTTAGAAGACGTTGGATAGTGAAGTATTTGGTGGATAGTGAAGCAATTGGTGGCTTGGAGAATGAAGCATTTGAAGGCTTAATCGATGATGAAATGAATACATGAAGTATTAAGACAATGAAGTGATTGGGCTTTAGGTTTGAACATATTTAAAGTATTCGTGAAAGTAACCTTAATGAACATATAGTGCATTTAGAGACTAATTGTATTATTCCATTGGACAATTATTGTAGGCATCTTGGAGCACCTATTGAAGAGCTTCTAGAGAAATATATTGTTGTTGAAGCATTTTGAAGACTCCCTTTGAGAGTTCTTGAAGAATACCTTGAAGAGGCTTAGAGTAGGTGTAGAGCTTGGGCTTCCTATTGAAGACACCTTGAAGGTCTTGGATATATCATTGGAGACCATGATGCATTGAATCAATTATGAGGTGACTTTCAAGATATTTTCTTGGGTAATATGAAGAGCAGTGATGACACCTTCTGAGAAGACAAGTTTTTCATTGATGAAGTAATTTGGAGGAAGCATTGAGAGTCGTGAAGAATAATTAAACCTATCTTGATGAATTGAAGCTGAGGGTTGTATCCCTAGAGGTAGCAGACACATAGATACAAGGTTGGTGCCTTGGAAGATAGGGTTTGAGCCCTAGAGGATAGGAGTCCTAAAAATGCTAGGTTGGAGCCTGTACCATAGATAGGTTTGGAGCCCTAGAGGTTTGTGCCTCAAAGTGACAAGGTTGGAGCCTTGGGAAGTCCAAATTAGTGCTTGGAAAAATACAAGTTGGAGCCTGGGAGATTGAATATTGGTGTCTTCATCTAGGGTTGGAGCCCTAAACATTATTGTATTGGATTTATTGTAAAGAAGAGATTAATAAAATTATTTAATATTATTGTTCATGTTGTGTTCTAATTATAAGTGATCTAACTAGTAAAAATAATAATTGAAAAGAAATATTGATTCACACAACCACCCCCCCCCCCAAATATTTCCAACAATTGGTATTATAGCTAGTACCTTCGCTCATAAGCCTAACATCTTGAATGTTGATCCTTATAACACAAATGGAAAATCCAAGGAAGAAAGCCCCTAATCCTTCAAAAGATGCCTCTTTCTCAACCGTGAAAACTGAAGACAATTAAATTGGGAAAGTTCCATTGTTAAATGAAAACTTTGATGTATGAAAGGTAAGAATGAGAAATTTTTTAATGGCTCAAGGCATTGAAGTATGGGAATTAGTGATTAGTGAAAGCATGATGGAAGGATAATCCAAGGAGTATAATGCAACAGCGATGAAGGTAGTCTTGAAAGGGCTACCAAATCCTATAAAGGCCAAAGTGGAAAAATGGTCATCAGCAAAAGATATGTGGGACAAACTTCATGATATTTCACTCAAAAGGAGCATTGACCATGCCTGCTAGTCAAGAAGATGATGGAAACCAAGAAGGAAATCCATAACCCATTAAGGAAGCTAAAAATAAGAGTAAAGAAATCAAGGCCAAATAAGATGTAGAAGATGAAGAAAATAAAGAATATTTCAAAGAAAATATCATGGAAAAACTTATAGCTACCCGAGAAGGGATTAACAGTTTGAAAAAGGAAAATGAGGAGCTTAAGAAGAAACTACAATATGTTGACCATAACCTTGATAAGACACGGAAGGAAGTTGACATATTCAAGCTTCACATTCAATAAATAGATAAGGATCTCACCAAGATAAAGGAGGATTGTCATCAAAACAAGAAAAGACATCATGAAGAAGTCATACACATGACACATCAATTGGATAAAGCAAAGAAAAAGGAAGACACTTTGTCAATCCACCTTGAACAAAGACACAATATCTTGAACAAACTTGAAGCATAAATTGGTCAATACAAGGAAGAGGTCTCCTCCCTTAGATTTCAACTAGAAGAAGAAATAAACAAGCACAAGGATCTAAGAAGGTGATGGAAGCTTTGACACTCATAGAAGGACAAGTTGATGATGTATAAAAAGAAATAAACACCATGATATGCCAACTAGAAGAAAAGGATGATGACATATCCAAATTAAGATTAGAAATATCTTCACTTAAGGCCCAATCATGTGAAGAAACCAAGATGAAGGAATAAATCAAGATCGTTCTATCAAATAAGGATGAACAATGAAAGAAAATGAAAGAAAATATGCCTTTATTAAAAGGTAAGTTGACTTGCTTAATAAGAAATTGAAGAGTTCTCAAACCTTAGATGACATCCTAAGTCATCAAATATCTCCTCTCAACAAATCAGGTCTTGGTTATGCAAGTAAACCCTCAAATAAGAATGATGCAAACCCTAATTCTTAAAACAACAAGGATGTGGAAAATATTGGAAGAAATGTTGATGCTCCAAATTCCAGCAAAGGCAAGGAGAAGAGTCAATATGACGTTGGAAGAAATCCTACTCCAAGAAGGCTTGCAGGTGGTGTCAATAATGCAAGAGGTAATGGATATCATCAAAGTATCCCAAGATAAAATGACTTTGGAAGTACATCAAGGCAATCTCCATCCTCCAGGTACCAAAGTATATTTTTTGGTTATTTCTCTTCTTGTACAAATTTTGGGCACATGGAAAAGGATCGTAGGGCATACCGCAAAGACAAATAAAATGATCCTCGTCAGTCTCCTAGAAGTAACTTTGCAAGAAGAACTAATGCTTCCTCGTTCATGAATAAGATGGAATGCTTCAATTTCCATAAAATTGGACATATGTCTCATGATTGTAACTTGAATTGAGTTCCTAAATAAGCTAAAACTATGACAACCAAGCCAGAGAAGAAGTGACACAAGTATGGATAAGGAAGAAAATTGGATCTGAAAGTCTCTTGAACACTCCAACCAACAACACATGTTGTTTATTTGATGAATAAATCCTTGGCATATGTGATATTCCAAGTATTTGATGATGAGACTCTGCCAAAAAGGAGACCATGCATACAGTTATGGGGAGCTTGTTGTTGGCCAGTGGATCCCCCCATAGCGGGTTTCTGGGGCTTGTAGCCTGAGTTTTGGTCAATGTAATGTAAAACCCCGCAAAATGCGGGAGCGAAGTGCGAGAGTCTAGGGGTGTTCGCCCTAAAATAATATAATTTAATGTATGGTATGTCGACCTACCCATGGTCCATGGACCATGGGAATTTATAAATAGAGCGAGGCTCTAAGTGTAGAAGGAAGTTCTTAGCGTTGAGAAGTGATATGGGTTTTTGAACTCTAATTTAGCTCTAAGTCTATAAGTTTGAGTCTTTGGTGGTAGTAGTAGGAAGAGGCTCTACAGCTGTGTGCGCAGAGGCCCGGTATAGTCCACAGCTGTGTGCGTGGACCCCTGCAGCTGAGTGCGCAGGTTGGAGTTGGGATTTTGTTGGAACAGAGGATTAATAAAAGATAAGTTGATTTTGAAATATTGTGCATCTTCTCATAGATCTGTGTGTTTATGTTTCTATTATATCTTTGCATCTCTTTATAGTTTATGATTGCTTGCACTTGTTATAAATGTTGAATGATTGATGAGAATATTGGGTCCACATAATTAAGTTAAGATCTATAATAATAACACCGTAAGGGTAAAGGATCTAGACAGTGCCTCTTTATGCTCTTTACAGAGTTACGTGGAGCGGCGTAAGCGCACAGGATCGGTTCGCAAACTTCCCAGACTTCATCAAGACATCCCTAGGGTGCGGAAACCTGGTTCCAACACCCTCCCATACTACCTCAGGTGAGACCTCAGTCCGCGCTCCACGGACTGTTGCCGAAAGGGCCGGTATTTTCGGGATTTTTTGGCTAAATCACTTCTAAACCTGGGTCAGGCCCCAACAAGCCAACAAATGGTTTCGTTGCTAGGACCGGGATCTACCTAAGGGATGTCTGATGTCAAAACACTGGAATCCTATGAAGAAGGAGATTGAAGATTGGTTGGATCAGAAGCTTCACGAGTTCGTGACACAGGAAAACAAAACTCCACAGATATCCGAGAAAAGCTGGCCAGATCGCGATGTATATACAGAAATCCACGAGATCTTCTTCACGTCCTTCTCTTCTGAACTTTACGATTGGATCATGAGGTTAGCCGACAGCCAGGGAAGGTATAAGCTCAATCAACCAATAGTGTGGAATCTGGAGTTGGTGCGCAGACTAGAGGCATCAGAAGCAAATATCGTGTGGGCCATGGACCATTGGCTCGACCAAATAATAGGGGGATTTATCACTGAGTTTGCAGTAGACACGACTGTGAGCTATAGTGAAGCATAACGACGTTTTCTCAAGGGATCATGAGGCATATACATCAAATCCCTGAATACCTGGATTAAGATGTTGTTATGTGAAAAGCGGGTTATGTGAATACATTGATGTTTGGAACAACATGGAGCGAAAAGATCTACAAAGGTATCAAAGGATTAGGAAACAGTCCCTTAATTTTACCTTCATGAGAGAGTGAGGAAGAGTGCACTTGGGTTTCTCCAAGAAGTGTGGTCAGTTTGATAAGGCAGCACATTCCACAGTTATCACCTCCACTTACGCCATCACCCGCTTCACCTCCTTCACCTCCATCTTCACCCACCCCACCTCCACCAACCCCACAATTTAGCATGGTGACCGTGATCAAGCTACCTGTATTCAGAGGAGTAGGGAATGAGGATACAGACTAGTTCTGGTTCGTGGTAAGAGCAGTCTGGGAAGCACAAGAAGTCATGGATGATAACATCAAGAAGGCCATGTTGGTGAGTGTGCTGCAGGATCACGTGTTGACATGGTATATCAAGCACTTGAATGATCACCTAAATGCAGGAATAGCAGAGATCTAGAATGTGTTGAATAGAGAATTTAGCCGATCAAAATTAGAGACACAGTCAATCATCAGATTTAAAGAGATTGTGATGCTTCCAGGCGAGACCCCCTGGGATCTGGATCAGAGGCTAAAAAGTATGATCGATGAGGCTAATATGATGCTAACGGATGAGTAGTACCATGCATGGTTTGTGGTGTCTTTGACACCATACTTGAGGATGGCACTATCACAGCAGAAGCTTTCAACCCAGGCTGAAGCATTGGAAATGGAGATGAGGTTGCATGAAACACCGATACAGGATCCAGGATTGGGAGTTCAACAGATCCACGTGCAACTATAGAATCTCTGCCTAGAAATGTAGAGCTTGAAGCAGGATAGGGCACTGCGGCCAAAGGCCCGTGAGTAAGTGTGGTGCATAAAATTCAAAGATCAGGGCCACGACAAGGATCACTGTATAGTATTCGCGAACTACTTGGCAGGAGGGGGGCCAATGCCATTGAGACCAGAGGCACAGGCAGGACCAATTGTGACATCCGTGATATGGTGCACGATCTATCAGATAGGAGGAAAGCACATGACGGATACCTATAATTTGTTGCAGAAGTATATGCAGACTCCCTAACAACTGTTTTGTAATTTTTGTAGATCGATGGGCCATGACAAGCGTACTTGTCAGAGCTATGAGTTAATGATCGATCAGACCCCAGCCTATAGACTGCAGACAGAAATGCAAGGCCTCGACCCAACCGCAAGGATGGTGGGCAGGGATGGCGTGCGCTAGATTTTAGGGCCGAGGTTGAGGACAAGGAGGAATGGGGCCAGGAAGGGGCCGATGACACTTAATCTGTTACAATTGCGAAGGACCGGGGCACTACGGTTGTGATTGCACCAACTTGATGAGAGTATCTTGTTCATACTATGAGCACTTTGATGATAAAATGGTAGATTGTCCTACGCTGATCGCAAAGATGCACAAGAAAGGGGTACCACAGCCTAATCTGACTTAGAATATCCAATTGATGAGGTCTGAACCACATCAAGAAGACCCCAATGTAAACATGGTGCTCAGAAGTGGCACAACCACAGGGGAAGATAAGGGGAAGTAGCTCGAGGAAGATACATGGGTTTGCAAGGCTCCTACAAAGGAACTTGAGTTTGACTTGGGACGTGGAAAGGAGACGTTTATGGAAGCTAAGAAGAGCTTTGTGGAGGCCTCTACTTTAGGTAGTAAGGATCAACCAGAGACATGGGATGGATTCTTCTATGCCAACTACCTTTCTAGAGACATGCATGAAATTGCTATGCGACAATAAGGCGGTTAAAGGACCACAGGAATTGATAACTAGGTGCGTAGAGTCAGGGGAACCACACGTAGTTTGGAAACTGGGAAAGCATGCATTACGCACCAGGAGGGAAATGAGATTGATGGCGTAGATTGGTGAGTATGAAATGGATCAGGTAATCCTAGACCTGGGTTAGAATGCGAATGTATTACCAAAGTAGACATGGGAACACATGGGTAGGCCCGCATTTTAGTGGTCCCCTGTTAAATTACGAATGGAAAACCAATAGAATATTTTTCCCATGGGGAGGTTGCAAGGAGTAACAGTTGATATCGAAGGCACAAGCACACAGACGGACTTTGAAGTGATAGAGATTGTTGATGACAACAATCCTTATCCTGCGTTGCTAGGAATAGACTGGGCCACTGATATGAATGGAGTCGTCAATCTAAAGAAGCAAAAGATGATATTCGAGAAAAAGTCTCTGCACATGTTAGGGTCCAACCCTAACCCACTTATTTATGTAATAGGATCAATTCATAGTTATAGTTAAGTAAAGAGTCAATAAATCCCATATTATAATAAGTGGTTGACCCGCATTTAATGAAGGGACCACAATTAGTTGCAAATGGGCCATGGTATTAGATAGATGGTATTTGTAAGAAAAATGGTATTGCCCCATGTTATTGCATGTATGAATCCTATATAAAGGATAGGGACTCCCCTCAAGGAGCATCGTGTCTTATTTTGTAATTGAGCTCAGCTCTATTGGAGGTTGCCCCCTTGAAGAGGTAAGTGAACATTGCTTTCTGAATAATAAACTACTTGTTTTTATTTCTCATTGTTTTATGTTTTGGATATATTTCTTCGCATATTTGGTATTCTAGTATTGTCTTGCAGGTTAAGAGCATAACAAGTGGTATCAAAGCACTTTCCAGGGCCAGTGGGATCTCCAATTTTTAGCAAAAAAAAAAATTGGCTAGAGACGTGTTCCAGCGTCTTTAAACCACGGGATCTGTCATTGAGTGTATAAACCTTTGGATTTGGGGAGAAATGCATGTAGGAAATACAAGAGGTGGTCATGATTGTTGGACTCCCTTGTAACCCCTATGGGTACCCCTTCTAGTAGTAGTGCATTAGACAGAACCGCGCACAGACTGTCTTCCAAGTACCCTTTGGGTATATCGGAAGCCCCCTAGGCTCCCTTGAAACCTCGCCATAGATAAATTGTCAGCCATCTTGCTGCTACAGTAAACCGAGAACAGTACTCAGGGAGATTACTTGCATGTACGACAGGTTAGTCGGGTTGTACGGCTAAGGGTACGGTTGATCCTCCTTGGTTAGTGCCCTGAAAGATTGGGCCGAGTACTACTGTCAGACCCTTATGTATATTATGATCTGTAGCACCTGACACTCCTGGAGACCATATTTCCCTTCTCTATCTTTGGATCATGAATCATCTTTTCCAGATCTGATCTCGCAAGTGGGCTTCTATCGCAACAGCAGCAATCAGTTCCACCATTCAGATCCATCATATCTACCATCTAGATCTAGCAGTTTTGGCTCTATAGTCATCGCAACAATTAGTTCTGCCATTTAGATCTGACTAATTGTGTGGGATCCTATACCTGGGCATGATTTTCACAGGATTTTGGGTAGCATTGACTTTTCTGGGATTTGGCTACTGTAGTATTCCTAAGAAAGTAGTAAAACTTCGTTCGGAGTTAAAAAAAATAAAAATTAAATAAAAATTAAATAAAATAAAATAAAAACAAAACAAAAACAAAAAAACAAAAAAAAACTGAGACCCCCCGGGACGCTTATTGGAGAGTTATCCCATAAGCATCAGGTCGACAAGCTGAGCAAGGTGGTACCATTCAATTGTTACTACCAAAAAATTCAGGCGGTCCCAAATTTCAAGTGCATTGAATCGACGCATTGTAAAAACTAGAGCTCAAGCTATGGCAAATGAGAGGATCGACACCCTTGAATCAACATTGAACGAAGTACTGCAGTCACTGAAGAACATAAATGAAACACTCTCAAAGGGAAAAAGGGATGAACACACGGAGGCATATATTGGCAATGAAAACACTGAGGGCAATTCTAGCTAGTCTCTTCACCTCTTTGGCACCCACCAACAATCCCAGATGTGACCACCCAAGCTAAACATGTATAAATTTGATACCTCTCACCCAGCCACATGGATAGCACAAATGGAGCAATATTTCACACTGAATCACATCATGGATGATGCGACTTAGCTTGGTGTGGGTAGCATGTATTTGGACAATGAAAGATGGCAATGGTGGCAGTGGCATCAACGTTGCTATGGAAGGCCCTTGACTTGGCAGACATTCAAAAAATCTCTTACAAATCACTTTGACCATGAATCTAACTTTTTGGGTCGTCTCACTAAGCTCTGACAGACAGGAATAGTGAACGAATATATTACAGCCTTTGAAGCCTTAGCTTTCCGCACAGGAGGTCTACACGATGAGTTCTACATGGAATGTTTTGTCAGTGGTCTCAAAGAAGCCATACAAGTCCACCTCTGGCTGCAACACCCTATGTCATGGCTGCATGCTTGCAGGATAGCTCATGAAGTAGAACGTGTGTTGGCAGCCCAGTCCAATCACCCAAATTTCATCGCCATGGGTCGCCCCACCCAGTCTCAAAGCACTATTGTTTCTGGGAAAACTAGTATTACTAAAGAATGCTAGCCCTCTAGGTTTGGCAGCTACCCTAGAAACAACAGTTTAAAGAAATTCAATGATTTCTTCTATGTATAACAGATAAGAGAAATACAATGGAACCAACCTGGAACTTCCGCTTAATCCCTTGCTTGATCTCTCTCTCCTTTGACAGATCCTACAACTCCTCCTCATACTTAATACGCTTGGAGAGTACCTGCACAAGTACAACAAAAAAGAACCATCAAAGCATCGTGATCTATTACAACATAAACATTACAGAATCAGATATATAATGAACAAATGATAGCATTCGCAAATGATAGCATTCACAATTGCACAATCATATGGAATAAAACTTGAAGAGCTTTATTAATAGAAAGGAGAATTACAACCCAGTTGTCTGATCCAGCATCATTCTCCCAGCTTCAATCCTTCTTCATCTCACAAAATAGGAAGATCATACCAACAAGAATACAATACTCTTTCCTCAATTACAAACTATCAGCACTTCCTTGCAATTCACAATATTCCAGCCTACAGATATCTTGGATGAGGGATCCATTTATAGATGTTTGCAAGGGTGTGAGTCATCCATGGGGTTTGATTAGTGTCATTCCACTTGTTACAATGGGTTCCACAAGAGAAGGGATTGGAGATTTTCTTAGATCCCTTATTCATCCTTGGGAAAATTCAGAGAGGCAAGTGGCACAGGAGAAGTTTCTAGAAGAACCCATGTGCAATCAACTGACAAATGTCCTGGACATTTGTCCATCCTCACCCATTGCACCCTATAGAAGGCCTAAACAGTATGCATCACACCCTGGCAGTGTATCACTCAATATGCATCGCACTTTTCTAGTGGAGCAGTCAATATGGTTCAATTTAGGTAATTTCTGGATGGTTTCTCAGATGAAACTTTTGGGGAATGATGTATTCAGATGACTATGTTCCTTTAGGGTATAAAACAAATCTTTTATGGGTTGATGAGCCCTAATACATTGACATATAAGTTGGGGTTGATGTGTCAAAATATGTCTATAATAGTTGCCACCTAAAGCATGAGGTCGTAAATATTCATGTCGAGTGAAATGCTTTATCATGAGGATCCGAAGTTTCGAACTGCAAGGTGGCCTGCATAAGTTACAATACAATACATCATCATAATATGATTTTCATGAGCTAGCTGAGGGAGGCATTCCCATGCTCAGCTTTATAAATTTTATTTCATGTACATAGATCAGATAGTCGTCTGCAGATACAGACTCGTGATTCTACAGATATAGAGTCGCAATCCATGATTAGGATGACCATCTGTGTAGAGCCTTTGTACATTTGATGTTTTAATATCCCTGAATATATCGCAGCCCAGATGGATGAAACTAGATCCAGGGTCTTCAAACTCATTCAATCCTCACTCGATGTACAAGTCAAACCATGTGAAGAGATGCTCTGAAGTCGAACATGGAAAGACATCGTCTGATTACCAGCCAATGATGTGAGTTGTTAACAGACGTGAGAGGGATCACCGTTAATGATAATGATCCTCAAGGTACTATAGTACAATTCACATGGTGTGAATACATGATCCAATGTCGAACACCACGCAAAATCTTTCGGTCGAAGGCCATTGATGTCAACGTGTTGCCAAAAGTGAGAAACTTGCCATTGATGTATGCAAGCTTCAAAGCACTGAAAGGGTTGTTTCTAAGTCAACTTCTTGGATAATGAGCTAATGTCAACAAGAAGTGACTCGTCGTAGGAGGGCCTTGATGTATCCCACATCTACGACACGAAACAAAGCAAATGATTTTTGGAGGTGAAAATGAAATGACAACACAAGGTTTAGGAATGGTGGTCATGAAAAAAGAAGGTTGGAGGTATTGTAGGGTATGAGACATTAACTGGATGACTTCTCTTGAACATGTCGATGACACTGAGATGAATTGGTAGCATTAAACCCAAAAGATGGATGGTATGAAAGACCAATGGTATGATGACCGGTGAATAGAATAACCCAACCCAACTCAATCATGGAGATGAAGTGAAAGTGTCATGTTCAAGAGCGACTTGCTACCATAAATTCTTCAAGTTTTTCCCCCTTTTTCCCCAGTCATTGTTGACCAATACCTCTTTATTTTTGTCAAGCTTAAGGAAGATAACATATGCTTGTTCTATAATTCACCCTTTGGGCAAACCTGTCGCTATTTAATGCTTTAAAGAGTCTAGCGACTGTGAAACTTGGTCTCGTCTAAATGGAAAAGTTTGTTGCTATTATTTTAACGAGTTTAATGACAAGGATAACTCAGTACTTTTCATGTTTAGAGGGTTTGAAAAGGGATGAAAAGAAAACTCCATAAGTTCTTTTTTGTAAAACAATCCCTCAGGTCCGAAAAAGGATAAAATAACATAGGAGGGATGACATTTCCAATACTTTAACGCGCTGGAAAGGACAAGCGCTTGACAATCTTTTCATGTTTAATGAGTTTGAAAAGGGTTTAAAGAGGACTCTATTTTGAGGAACGCGTGGTGTCTAGGGTAGCAACTGGTTCCGGTGACATTGGAACTTCCCAAAACATGTTGATTTATGTGAAGAGGCTGGCTAATAAGACCACTCATTGCAACTGTTCCTCAAAATCGGTAAAACAACCATGTGAAAGTGTATGATCAGCCAAAGGGATGGTGGCGATGGGATGAACACAATCAGGGCTCAAAAGGCTAATAGAATGGCAATCATGAGGGTTAAAAATTGAAAATGGGTTCATTTTTAGACAAGCTTGAACCATAAAGAACTATGCTTGGATTCAGTTTCATGTTTACACAAGCTTGAAACCAAAAATTATGCTTGAGTTGGTTTGCATGCCCCTAGCTTGATGAAAGGGAGAATCCCCTGTAACCAGATGGAAGTCACTGCGATGAAGCAAGATGATTATCCAACTCCTCTTTAGCTTCCTCTAGATAGACAAAGGTGAATGGTGTGATAGACCAATCACATAACCTACAGGAAAAATTATCTTTACCCAGATTGTTTCATTTTTTAACGAGGTTGACACAGTAAAAGAACTATCCTCGAACTCCTTGGTTTCATTTTTTTAATGAGGTTGACACAAGACAACGAACTATCCTCGGAGACCCTTTGTTTCATTTTTTAACGAGGTTGACACAAGACAACGAACTATCCTTGGATTCCTTGTTTCATTTTTTAACGAGCTTGACACAAGACAAGGAACTATGCTCAAAGACCTGTTTCATTTTTTAACGAGGTTGACACAAGACAACGAACTATCCTTGTGTTGTGGCCAGCAACAACCCCCCCTTTTTCATTTAAATGTTTGTCCAAAATGCTAAATGAATGGGGACCCCTAGTTTAATTTTGAGAAAAATCAAGTTTTCCTTCTTCAAAATAAAGCTACCATCGTAAGCTTAGAGAGGTCTTTCGAATATTTTCAACCTAAGTCTACGATAAGGTAAAGGTCTTTAAAAAATTGCACTAATGCGCAAGGCCCCTCATGTTAAGCCTAACGTTGCATCGCAATAAGTAATGTTCATAAGGAAAAACCTCAATATCTGCCGATCTGCGATAACACCGATCGCAAGATCGCATATCGCAGAAATAAACTGGCAATACTTAACAAACATCAAACTTCTGCGACCCGCGATGTTGCGACTTGCGATGTTGCGATTGGCGCAATCTGCGATCTGGTGATTTGCGATTAGCGCGACTTGCGATGGCACGATCTTCAATGTAACGTAAGCAAATCATGAATCATTTAATCGCGAATCCTTCGGGCACGCCATTCAAAGAAAAGCCACTTACCATAATCTGACCCCAAATCATGCGCTTTTAATGATAGTAAATGGATTAGTTGTCAGTTATTTAATGAAATGAAGATGCGTGCTTTTCTAAAGAATTATTTCACGTAAGGTGGCATATTTGGTATATCTGTTGCATTTAAAACTCTTCCATGACCTTTCTCAATCAGTCATTTCCACTTCGCTCGTAATCTGCAGGAACTAAGAGATAAGAAGATTCAAAAGCTGAATGCAGGAGAAAATGGGAAAGAAACATAAAGCCCAAAGCTCCGAGACGAAGGAAAAGATGAAGGAGATGGCGCCCTTGTACACAGACACTACATGCAACAGGGACGCAGGAATTTCGACCTGGGAAGGCATGTATAGGCTGCTGGAGGAAGAGAATCCTAAAGTAATGAAGGTTGATAGCGCCACGGGATCACAAAACTCTTCCGAGGCATCCTTAGAAGAGCTGGCATGTTCATCTCTTCACCGAATAGCAGCTAGACCCAAGATTTTGCCATATACAGATATGATCAGATGGATACTTGACAATTCAGAGTTACAAGGCAGACAATTCAAAGTTCAGGGACATGGGCTCATAGGATCATTCGCCACGCAAGACTTAAAGCTTATGTATCATCTTCCTGAGCCTCAGACGACCTACAACACGCAATTTGTCAAGAAATTTGCAGCAGAGAACCCAAATCTGGAAGAAACCACTAAAGAATGGACCAGAAGAGAGGAGCCGCTAAAAAAGGACAAAAACGGTATGTACAGCACTGGTTCCCTCACATCTCCGTATTGTTTTGTTGCGGCCATGCTCTGTAAGCTGTTTGGGATGCTATACATAAATAAATTTTCGTCTGAATGGCTACCACTCATAGACGCCGCCACGAACGCCAATATCGTGGATTGGGCCAAAATATTTTCTGATAACTTATACACTGCTGTTATGAATTACCAGTCTAAGAGATCCTTGTCTCAAAGGGTCTATCCTCCTTTTTATCTATCTACTTATATTATGGATTCTATTTGCTATGTATCTAAATTCCCAACTATGGGTTCGAAATGGACTACCCAGGACCCATCACCTATTCATGTTTATCACAAAGTATTATGGGATTCCCAGTTTGCCCCTCACTTCTATCAGATTTGCCACGGGCTCATCTTACCCCT
>APFE030829353.1:0-13962 GCA_000404065.3 Pinus taeda | reverse complement strand
GATAACACCTACTAGAATTATAAACTAAATGGCTTTGAAAAAAAACCAAAAAAAATTATAATAATAGCTGTGATAAAAGTTCTCTTGGAATATTGGTATTCTAGTAACAGAAATATTCATCCACATCCATTAAAAAATATCTCTTTCCGGACTAACCATATAATATAAAGAAATATCTTACTGGACTAACCATATTGCAACAGATGCCATACAGGACATACAGGACAATATAAGAATTCAACTCGACAACCATTCCCATCCATGTAACGTTCTCCACCCAGGCCTGAAATATCTTCCCGAATTTAACATAGGCCAACAAATTCGATAGAGGACAATATTATAACTTAAGCAGCCAGCCCAGCCATGCAAATTTCGTCTCCTGTATTTATAGTTTGCTACCAGTTTGAAAATTTGAATTATTTGGAGCCCGAGCAAAATGTGAGCCCTCCAAAAATTCTCGGAGGCCAAGGCGTAAGCCGAGGCCAACGAGGGGGATTGGAAACTTAGTTTCAACACCAGCAATTGACCGCGCCTTGCCTCGGTTTATACCTCACTAGCTGCGTCATTGCCCCAAGTGCAAAGATGCCTATTATCATTTGTTCATCTGCTTTATACTCTTCTTTGTATTTCTTTTTCTGAATTGTGAGATGTGGGAAAATACAATATATTCCAGGTTGATAAACTGAATGTTCGATTATTTTGTTGATAAAATTTTTTGTGTAATCAGATGGCAGTTATGCAACATTTTAAAAACTAAGGATATGAGTTGAGTGCTAAAAATAGGATTTTGTTCAGGTAATTGAATATGGATATTGAAATATGAAGAAAATGAGGATGATTTTTATGTATTGATATTTTTTAGCTGTTAATTAGTACAACTCAATCAAAGAGGTAAGAAATATTGGGTGAATTAGAATAATTCGTTTAAATTGCATAAGCTTTGCAGAAGATGTTTTTCACTTTCACATGTCCTATCACTAATGATCATTTGAATTACCCCATATTAAAAGACAAACTAATTTCTCACCAATTTTTTAATAAATTCATGTTACTTGTAAACATTCAATGACAAAATGTTGATACGGTCTGAATTCACATTAAATACCCCTCCAACTAAAATTCATCTAATACCCATGTGATTGTTATATCATTCTCCTCTACTTAAATTTAATATAGTACCCTTAACTCTTTTGCAGAAGATGGAGTCCAACCAATTCCAACAACTAGTCCTAAGGCCCCAAAACACTAAACCTACATAATTTTAAAGCAATCAACTATTTTGTGGAAGATACAGTCTAAGCCACTCAAACTAATCTTAAGGCCACAAAGAAAAAACCCACACCATTTTAAAGAAATCAAACTAATGCTAAGGCCACAAATCAACAAACCCACATCCTTTTAAAGAAATCATCTTCTAGTTCATGAATTCTTTGAGGTCAGGCACTCCTAGTAACACTTTCAATTCCCTACCCTATGTGGATCTTATTCTTTGACATGACCATGATGTAGCCTCAACAATGCTTAAATTAGAAAAGAAAAATATTAGTTTGATTTATTAGGTGGCTACATAAACATTCAAAAGCTTTTAGAAAGAAAAATTCTTGAAACTCAAGGTAAGAACATCCAAAATTAGCCCTTCTAATGAGTTATTAGTAATTTCACAAAGCAAACATTGTTACAAGTTGGGGCAAAAAGGCTTCAATTATTAAGTGCACAAACAAAACTTGTTCCAAGTTAATGAGTTATATCTATTTTCATAATGTATGAAAAGTAAACAAAATCCTATAGAAATGCCATTAAAAAAAATAGTAAATTAAATAGGAATATTTCTATCCCCACCAAAATAAATTAATCTATTACAGAAGGTGAAAAAATAAATTTATTCAAGGAGAAATGAACTTTGTAATGATCTACAAAAAAAAGATTATCCAACAACTAATTAGCATGGTGCACAAATAGAACCCTATTTTACTAAACATAATGCACAAATAATTATAGTTCATTGACATTGGAGAAACCTCTTCTTTAGGATAAGCATAATGCAAAAATAGCTAGTGATATGTTACAATGCTGCAAAAAAAGTTCCCATTGCATTACTAAATAATTGTACAAGTATAGAAAAACAAATAAAAGAAATGTTATAAACAAGAGTAATTATCTTATGTATTATAGACTGTAAATGTTAAACCTTACATAGGCCCTTCATAAAAATACCAAATATTCCAGCTCCTAATATATTATGATATCACCTAAATTGTTCAAATGTGAATAAAAAAATAACTCAAGGGTCATGTAATGAAGAGAAATAAGTTAAGAACAATTTTTTTTTCTTTCCATCTACTATAAAAACTAAATCTTTTGTAAAGGTATGGATCCAATCCTAGTGATTGGCAAGGTTACCAATGTGGGTTTAGTTTCTTGTGCAAGGAGGGGTGACACTCTTGAAGCAAACAACATGCCAAGAATATTTGATTATTGTGATTTAAACTTAGACTACATCATGAATACTAGTCAACTCAATCCCTTTGTGTATCAAAGTTTTCTAATGATAATAGGGTCCCTAAGAAGGGTTTATTATTGAAACTATGAGAGGTAGCAATTGTTTATTAACTAGTGAGTAAAAATTAGATGAACTACAATTCTATAGTCTTTTATATATCAATCCTTGAAAAAATAGGAATTTAGGGAAAAATGTCTAATAGTTTAAAATAAAAACACATTGAGATTAAGAGTGTTGCAAGACATACTAGGTACTTTGTTCGAACAAAATTTTTGTAGACTAACATCAAGCCTCATCCTTTTCTCAAAAATGCCATTTAGTTGGACTTCGATACACTCTAAGTCCAACTTTTATAACATGAAAACCCTTACTACAATAAGTAATTATTATAATTTGGTATCTTAGGGTGTACTTTAAGAAAATAAGAATGAAAATAAAATTTGATGACATTAAAAGACTTTTTCGTCCATGTAAGATAAGCATATGTGAGTTATGCACCCAACCAGCTCAAATTATAAAAATGGGCATATGAAGAGTCTTATTCTAAGAGGTGATTAAATTTCTCTCATCATTTTAGATACCATAATGTTGTGAAAGTCATGGCTAAACATGACTTAGAAACAAATATGATGGTCTCATTACCATAACCAAAATTAATTTCTCTAGGTTGCAACAACTCTCCATATGAAGGAATATTTTTGAAAGATATACCTTTTAGAGGAACAAAAAAAATGAATGTAATGAACCAATGGAAAAATATAATAACATGTAGATGACATTGTGTCAACCATAAGTGGAGTTGGCAATTCCTACCCTTATAAATCTCATCAATAACCTATAAGTGAAATAGAGACACTTATTTTGAATATCATATTTTTAACTTAGGAAGCTATGGAGTGGACAAAAGATCATACCAAATAGAATTACTTCCTATATAATGGCTTTGGCAAAGCTTATAATCCGATTGAATAAACATTTATTCTAAACATGTTTTGATGCAGGAGCATCGAGCTCACTGTGACGAGGCAGAAAGGACTCGAACCAGGTTCACAAGCGAGAGTCTATTGAATTGTCAAATTCTATTGAGAATATTTTTTCTTTTATTTTATTTTACAAATGAGAAAAAGCTAGGTGTCTTTTTATTTTTGAGTTTAGGATTACTGTAGTTCGGTTGTTAATTAAAAATTAGTTTAAGAAATTAGAAAAATAACCATCAACTGTTCCTACAAGTCTTGGAATGCCACATGACTGTAGTGATGGAAAGAAACAGAAGTTATGTAACTATTTTTTTAACAGTTAAACCAACTGCAAGCATCAACTGCAAATAGAGGGCTATAAAGCCAAAAGACATGTAATAGAGAAGGGTTTAGTTCAGAAAGGAAGAAGTTGAGTGAATTTATTAATAAAAACTATCAAGCATTCAAAACCAGAGAAGTACTGTCCATCGAAACTGCCTACATAATTATTTGTTGATTTTCATTCATATTTTCATCACTTAACAGACCACTGTATCATTATAAATTAGTATACTGTCATGGCTATTGTACAAGTATGATTCACAGTTAAATTTAAGTCAAGCAGATAGAATCTTAAACAAATTCCGAGTCATAAGACAACGAGTCACGCTTACGTTCAAGCACACAGCAACATAAACTAAGGACAAGCGAATACATTCAAGCGCACAACAACATAAACTAAGGACAAGCGAATACGTTCAACGCACAGCAACGTAACCGAAAGACAAGCGAAGGTGCCACAGGTAACAAATACCATACATTTTTTTCATCAAAACAAATTTCATTTAAATTGTCCAGAATAGCAATCTACAACAAGAGCCGGTAGGGCCGAGTTCCATTACATAGACAGAGACGAGTGTAGTCACGGTGGATGCAAATACCATCGAAATTACAACAACCGAGGTCAAATACAAAACCCTGAGTTAGGGTTTGTGATCGATCAGCAACAGGGTCACGCTGGAGCCATATCTTTACACACAAAACCGAACTAGAACGAAAATGGCAAACAAATAACAATATAGTGACGAGACACTAGACTAGCGGACGGGACATCCTCCAAGCAGAAACCAGCATTCACAAATAGAACAAGTTACAGGCCTACCCAGAATATATGCAACCGAATACCACCGATTACAGGGGAATACGCCGCCCACGTCACCCGTGAGGACCTGCAAGGAACCAGAAGGAAGATTAGGGCGTGTTACAGAGAAAATACAGAGGAACGAAACCCTGTAGAAGCAACATTAATTTGATAAACGAAACCCTTACCCGGAGGACGCGAAGAGAAGTTGTATCTGGAGCAGAGAACGCCACTGAGCGACTGGAGAGAAAAGGGGCAAGTGGGTTAGACCCAAAACGAGGAGCAGATGAAATTGAAGCAAGGAGAAATAGTTTACGTGTGTTAAAACTGAAGGTGTTTCCCGAAGAACCCTGTGCTTGCAGCCAGAGTCAAAGCCGCATCATAAGAAGGCGAACGAACCCAGATAATTACCAGCAATTGAACTTGGAATGAAAACTCAAAAAACCAGTAGCATACACAGAGACCGGACAATGAAAGCCACATGACAGAGAACAGGAAGATTGAATTCAGGCCACAGTCGAAATACGACCAACCGAAGTTATAGTGATAACCCAAGCAAGCCAAACAACCAGTTATTCTACCGAAGACATAACCAAGAGAGTAACAGTGTGACTTACCGAGGATTGAGCACAAAACCAGGCAAGTAACCTCCATAGCCAGACAGCATTGTTTTCGAACAGGCGAACAGGATAACCAAACATGCAGCGAAGGTCTCAACCAGTACCCAGAACCAGTTCAAGCACAGTACAAAGCCCACGAATTTCATTACAGAGCCAAAGGAACCATAGCACAACGCACCCATCGTTTTTCCAACTCAGAGCTCACAAACCCTCGGAGCAACATAACAATAACCGAAGAAAGGTCGAGAAGGCACGTTAAACATTAGGGTTGAGTAGTATACCGAGGCAGGGTACTACCATTGAAGTCTGCATTTAATATCCAGCTACCACCAACCTACCAAACCGCGAGAGAACACCATCCAACCGCCACGTAAACAATCCAACACATAGCATAAAGCGCAAAACCATTGCCAAGTGGGCTGGGTCCCATCAGAGTGGTATCAGAGTTGTTTGAGTTGAAGAGATTTGGGAGAAATGGATATAGGTAGACGAGGACGAGGCCGAGGTGCTCGTAGAATGGCAGATGAGGCGTTAAGAGAAGAACTCAGAGTTCTTACTGCTCGATTGAAAGCAGTAGAGGCAGGGAGGAGAAGAGATCTAGAGTTAGGTGATGTGAGCGAAGAAGAAGTGGAAGTAGCGGCAGATGGGCCTGAAGGTGACTCACCAGAAGTGAAGTTATTGAAGTGTGTATTATTGTCAAATAGCAGACCAAAACCAGAATTACCAACCCTACGATGGCAGTTTATCGATCGACGTTGTATTAGATTGGATTAGCGAGATGGACAAGTATTTTGAATGCGAGGAAGTTAGTGAAGACCGTAGGGTCAAGTTTGCAGCAACAAAACTGAGAGGACACGCAACCCTGTGGTGGGACAGTGTCCAGAACGAGAGAAAGAGGTTGAACAAACCTCCAATTGAAGGGCAGATTTCTGCCAAGAGATTACCAAATCGCGTTACATAGGCAGGTTCAAAATTTGAGACAGAGGGGACTGACTGTGAAAGAGTATACAGAGGAATTTTATCGAGTAAATTTGCGAGCAGGATACACAGAGGATACAGCAGAAAGGACAGCCAAATATGTAAATGGGTTGAGGATGGAGATTTTGGATGAAATAAGCATTTTGTCTCCCAACAATACGGAGGAGGCATAGCAGAGCGCGATCAAAGCAGAGGAGAAACTTAACCGAAGACAGAATGCCGGGAGAGGACGAGGGTCTACCAGAGGAAGAGGCCAGGCCAGTCCTATGGCAGGGGCCGAACCGCCAGCAACAGCGAGGAAGCGAGCAGTTCAAGGACTTCGGGAACAACAGAAAAAGGAGATGGGACGAGAGGTGGCAGATCGTTTCAACGCGGCAGAGGAAATGTCCGTGGAAGGGGAACTGGTTACCAGTGCTACAGATGCCACAAGCGGGGGCACCACTCTTTTGATTGCCCGGAGACAGATTCAACTAGACAGCGAGGCGCATATGTGGCGCAATCGGAGGAAGCAGCAGCACCTCCTCAAGAGGCAGAAAATGCCCCAGAAACAGGAGAAGCTTTAGTGCTGCATAAGGTGTTGTTGAAGCGAGTTTATGAGAGTATTGAGCAGACGCAGCGGAAAGCTCTGTTGAGGACAGTTTGTAAATCGCAAGGTAAATGCTGTAAAACGATAATTGACAGTGGAAGTACTGACAATTTGGTGTCAACCGAGATGGTGGAGAAGTTAGGACTGAAGTGTCTGAAACACCCCAATCCATATCGAGTTTCATTGCTACAGAATGGGCACCAGTTACTGGTAGATGAGCAGAGTGAAGTTGAATTTCAGATAGGACGTTATAAGGATAAAATCATTTGCGACATTATGCCAATGGACGTACGCCACATCTTGTTGGGCAGACCTTGGCAATATGACAGAAAAGTGACCCATGATGGGGTGTTGAACTGTTATAAGTTCGAAAAAGATGGGGTTAGGAATACCCTTGTGCCTATCAGGGAAGAGAAGGAGGCAGCTGAAGTAAATGAAACTAAGGCGTTGCTAATGAGCGGAAAACAATTTTTAAAGCAAGTTGAAAACAACGAGATGAATTATGCCGTAGTCAGAAAGACAAGGACAGTTCTGTTGCACACAGAAATCACAGATTTGCCTATAGAAATACAACAAATGTTGGAAGAGTTTAGGGATATAGTAGTGGACGACTTGCCTGATAAGTTACCTCCCAAGCGGAGTATTAGTCACCATATTGACTTCATACCAGGAGCCAACTTACCAAATAAGGCAGCTTATCGAATGAGCCCCAAGGATAATGAAGAAATCAGAAAACAGGTGCAGGAGCTATTGGACAAAGGATTGATGAGGGAGAGTTTGAGCCCATGTGCTGTACCAACAGTTCTCGCCCCCAAAAAGGGAGGAGAATGGCAGATGTGCACTGATTCCAGGGCCATCAATAAAATCACCATACGGTACAGATTTCCGTTACTACGTATGGATGATATGATGGACTGTCTCAGTGGGGCAGCTTACTTTTCTAAGATAGATTTAAAAAGCAGATATCACCAGATTCGGATACGTGAGGGAGATGAGTGGAAGACAGCTTTTAAAACCAATGAAGGCTTATATGAATGGTTGGTCATGCCGTTCGGGTTGAGCAATGCGCCCAGCACCTTCGTAATTGTTTATTTGGATGACATTCTTATTTTTAGTAAGACACGAGAAGAACACTTCTGGCATGTTCGTAAAGTGTTGGAGAAGCTACAACAGAATAAGTTATTGATAAATTTGAAGAAATGTACATTTTTTCAGAGAGAGTTAATTTATCTGGGATTTGTGATAGCGGAGAACGAATTGAAGATGGATCCGGAGAAGGTGACAGCAATCATAAATTGGCCGTCACTGAAAAACTTGTTTGAGGTACGTAGTTTCCACGGATTAGCAAGTTTTTACAGGAACTTTATTAAAAATTTCAGCGGAATTTGTGCTCCTATGTTGGAGACCATCAAAAAGGCCAGCCAACCTTTTCGATGGACAGAAGCAGCAGAAAAGAGCTTTCAGCTATTGAAAAAGAAAATAACAGAAAGACCGATTCTCAGGCTACCAGATTTTCAAAAATTGTTTCAGGAGGACAGACCGGTGGCATTTTTCAGTGAAAAACTGAATGAGAGTAGGCAGAAGTACTCCTCGTATGACAAGGAATTCTACGCAGTGGTATAGGCGCTAAGGCACTAGAGGCATTATTTGTTGGGGAACGAGTTCGTGCTATTTTCACATAATTCTGCATTACAATATGTAATGCAGCAACACAAACTTAATCATAAACATGCCAAATGGGTGGAGTACTTACAAAGTTTTAATTTTGTACTCAAACATATCAGCGGGCAAGCGAATAAGGTAGCCGACGCATTGAGCAGAAAAGCTTTACTATTGCAGGAAAGCACTGTGCAGGTTTTGGGCTTTGAACATTTACAGGATCTTTATAAGACAGACACAAATTTCAGAGAAGCCTATGATGTGTGCCAAAACCCTTTGATAAGGGGAAATAGTCCTTGGCTCGACTATAACATACAGGAAAAATTGCTTTTTAAGGGAGGACAATTGTGTATCCCCAGCTGTTCTATGAGGGAGAATATCATTCGTGAAAAACACAGTGGGGGATTAGCTGGACACTTTGGTATTGACAAGACGTTGGAACAACTTAGTCACTTTTATTTTTGGCCAAGAATGCGACGGGACATAAAACTTTTTGTGGCTAAGTGTAAGGTGTGTCAACTAGTGAAGGGACATAGCGAGAACACATGATTATATACGCCATTGCCTATTCCAGGCAGACCTTGGGATTCAGTGAGTTTAGATTTTGTGTTGGGACTGCCAAAAACACAGAAAGGATATGATTCAGTGATGGTAGTGGTGGATCATTTCTCAAAAATGGCACATTTTGTACCTTGTCGGAAAACTAGTGACGCCACTTACGTGGCCCACTTGTTTTTTAATGAGATTGTCAGATTACACGGGTTACCAATAACCATCCTATCAGACAGAGACGTGAAGTTCACGGGACATTTTTGGCGTACCTTATGGAAAAATATGAACACCCAATTAAGCTACAGTTCTGCTTATCACCCGTAAAACGACAGGCAAACAGAAGTTGTGAACAAAAGTCTAGGAAATCTGTTACGCATCTTAGTCGGGGAGAATTCTAGGATGTGGGACCGAGTGCTAGCGCAAGTAGAGTTTGCTTACAACGATTCGCCGAATCGTAGCACAGGTCTCAGTCCCTTCCAGATTCTTTATGGCATGCACCCTCGTGGAGTGCATGAGCTTCGGGATCTTGGTTTACAGGAACGACAGAGTGCGGATGGAGAAGATTTTGCAAATGCAATGAGGGACTTACACGAACAGGTGAAGGCAAAATTACAGGACAGCAGCTCGAAGTATAAGGAACATGCATATTTGAGGAGAAGAGAAGTTCATTTTGAGGTAGGGGATGAAGTTCTGGTACACTTGCGTAAGGAGCGGTTCCCTAAAGGTACGTACAACAAACTGAAGTACAAGAAGATAGGGCCTTGTAAGATCTTGCGAAAGTTTTGAGCGAATGCCTACGAAATACAACTACCACCTGGAGTAGGCATATCACCTATTTTCAATGTGGCAGATCTGTTTTCGTATACAGGTGATCTGTTGGAAGAAAAGAAGGATGAACCCGGACAATCCACGTGGAACACCCAGGAAGACAGAGGAAGTTGGAAAAGACAAATGCCTTATGTCCAACCTCTTGAGATCGAAGGCATCCTTGAAACTCAGGTAGTTAGGCGTACTCGGCGGAAAAATTATTTTCAGTACCTGGTCAAGTGGAAGAACCGTCCGATTGAGGATAGCTCACGGCTTGACGCCAGGCAGATTGAACGAACAGGGACATCGGTAGAAGAGCTCATGAACCGCAGTCATGATCTTTTCTCACCCCGGGAGCCTCATGAACGAGCATCCACCTCACTGTGACGAGGCAGAAAGGACTCCAACCAGGTTCACAAGCGAGAGTCTATTGAATTGTCAAATTATATTGAGAATAATTTTTATTTTATTTTATTTTACAAATCAGCAAAAGCTAGGTGTCTTTTTATTTTTCAGTTTAGGATTATTGTAGTTCGGTTTTTAATTAAAAGGTAGTTTAAGAAATTAGAAAAATAACCATCAACTATTCCTACAAGTCTTGGAATGCTAGATGACTATAGTGATGGAAAGAAATAGAAGTTATGTAACTATTTTTGTAATAGTTAAACCAACTGCAAGCATCAACTGCAAACAGAGGGCTATAAAGCCAAAAGAGATGTAACAGAGAAGGATTCAGTTCAGAAAGGAAGAAGTTGAGTGAATTTATTAATAGAAACTATCAAGCATTCAAAACGAGAGAAGTACTATCCATCGAAATTGCCTACATAATTATTTGTTGATTTTCATTCATATTTTCATCACTTAGCAGACCACTGTATCATTATAAATTAGTATACTGTCATGGCTACTGTACAAGTATAATTCACAGTTAAATTTAAGTCAAGCAGATAGAATCTTAAACAAATTCCGAGTCATAAGACAACGAGTCGCGCTTACGTTCAAGCGCACGGCAACATAAACTAAGGACAAGCGAATACATTCAAGTGCACAGCAACATAAACTAAGGACAAGTGAATACGTTCAACGCACAACAACGTAACCGAAAGACAAGCGAAGGTGCCACAGGTAACAAATACCATACATTTTTTTCATGAAAACAAATTTCATTTAAATTGTCGAGAATAGCAATCTACAGCAAGAGCCGGTAGGGCCGAGTTCCATTACATAGACAGAGACCAGTCTAGTCACGGTAGATGCAAATACCATCGAAATTACAACAACCCAGGTCAAATACAAAACCTTGAGTTAGGGTTTGTGACCGACCAGCAACAGGGTCACGCTGGAGCCATATCTTTACACACAAAACCGAACTAGAACGACAATGGCAAACAAATAACAATACAGTGACCATACACTAGACTAGCGGACGGGACATCCTCCAAGCAGAAACCAGCATTCACAAACAGAACAAGTTACAGGCCTACCCAGAATATACGCAACTGAATACCACCGAGTACAGGGGAATACGCCGCCCAGGTCACCCGTGAGGACCTGCAAGGAACCAGAAGGAAGATTAGGGCGTGTTATAGAGAAAATACTGAGGAACGAAACCCTTTAGAAGCAACATTAATTTGATAAACGAAACCCTTACCCAAAGGACGGGAAGAGAAGCCGTATCTGGAGAAGAGAACGCCACGGAGCGACTGGAGAGAAAAGGGGCAAGTTGGTTAGACCCAGAATGAGGAGCAGATGAAATTGAAGCAAGGAGAAATAGTTTACCTGTGTTAAAACTGAAGGTGTTTCCCGAAGAACCCTATGCTTGCACTGAGAGTCAAAGCCGCATCATAAGAAGGCGAACGAACCCAGATAATTACCAGCAATCGAACTTGGAATGAAAACTCAGAAAACCAGTAGCATACACAGAGACCGCACGATGAAAGCGACATGACAGAGAACAGAAAGATTGAATTCAAGCCACAGTCGAAATACGACCAACTGAAGTTACAGTGATAACCACAAGCAAGCCAAACAACCAGTTATTCTACCGAAGACATAACTGTTGGCATTATGGTGCATGTGTTGTACTTGATGGCAACCCTCTCATAGAAGATCATCTCACTTACATATAACTAGATGAATCTACAGAAGAGATATCAGATGTTGGCATTATGAGCTAAAGTGTGACAAGCTATCTTTGCCATTATGATACAAGTGTTGTCCTTGATGGCAAGATGACAGATTATAGTGCAGCAGATCAGTAGCAAAGAATTAATGATCAGATTACAAAGAATGAAGAAAGTTGAGTATACACGCAGGTTCACTATATACCAGGTCACGTACAGAGGCAAGATATACGCAGGTTCACTATGTACCAAGTCGCGTATATACGCAGGTTCGCTATATACCAAGTAGGGTATACACGCAGGTTATACTCGCAAGTTTTCTGGGTATACAAAAATGCGTATACACGCGGGTTTGTTGATCAGAATTCGCGTATGCGTATGCACGCACTTCCATGCACGGAAAAGCGCATACATGTTGGAAAACTTACCTTTGGTCCGTGGCGGTTAGTCCTTGGAATTTGAACCTATGGTTTTTGGACAATGGCATCTCGAGAGACGTGTTGATCCCTAGTATTGAGTTGATGGTATTGGTTTGTTATGGTTTTGGACCATGGTATTGAGCAAGGCCTAAGAATATAAAAGGAGAAGAAGATCATTAGGCAAATGTATGGAAAAGACTTGAATATCTGATGAAGGATGAGATCCAGTATGCAGGTTATGGGTTGCTTGATCTAAGCTAAGGAGGAATCTCACAAGTTGATGGAGAACAAGATCTAAGGATAGATCGGGATCAAATGGTTTGAAATGAACTATCTCTATATGATTGATTATGTTTATTCTAGATCTGTATACTGACGCAAGTAATGTTCTGAACTCGGTATAACTTAAGGTTGAAATCGCTACAAGGCATGATTGAATATTTATAGATCTATACGCGGGTTGGATTTCGTAAAAGCGCGTATGTACGCGGGTTCGGTTTTTCCAAGTAGCGTATTCACTTTAATGCATGATTTTGATGATATAGTTGGTTCTCAATAGTGTTGCAGAGTTCAGGGTTCTGCTCTGTGTTCTGGTGACTGTTTCTATTGACAGGGTTTCGGTATTGGGTATTGATGTTGCTAAGTGTTTGTGAGCATCAATGATATTGGTGGGTCCAGTATGAAAATTTGATGAAACGTGGCCTTCAGATTATGTGTTGTGCTTCAGTGTATCCAGTATGAAAATTGATGAAACGTGGTACCTGGAGGAGAGAAGATTGTAGGTCAGCACCTACATACTAGTATCTAAGCTAGTACAAGAGCTAAAGGAAATCTTTGGAGCATTGTAGCAGGTAGTAGCCTGCGTACTAGTAAATGGATCGGCTAGTACAAGAGCAAAGGGGGTTGTAGCTCCCGTACTGGTATAAGGCTGCACCAGTACAAATATTGTAAAAAGGATTTTCTTATTAAGAAGAAGATTGAGATGACTTGCAGCAGGTGGTTTTCTCCCGCATTGGGTTTCCACCTTATATCATGGTGTTCATGTGTGTGTTCTTTATGTGTGATGATCTATTCTGCTTACTGTTAATAAGGTTAATAATGTTCTGATGCATTTACTGAAGATAAGCTAACTGAATCATAAGATTACTGCATGTACGCTGGTTGTTCTTAACACAGTCGCGTATATACGTGGATATCCTTAACTGAAGTAGCGTATATGAATCTGAGTATGAAAATGAAAAAGTTTTACTGATTTGATAATATTGATTCACCCCCCCCCTCTCAGTATTATTTCCAACAATTGGTATCAGAGTAGGTCCTTTGATAGAAGCTTGATCGCTTGAAGGAGATCCGTGGAACAATGTGAAAGAAGCGTAAGAAGAAAGCTCATAAGAAGAAGAAGACATCTCAGAGAAACTATGACAGTGGAAGAATTGATTGGGGATTAGGCATAAGAAGCTCTTCAGATTCCGAATCAGATTCATAATCATTATCAAGTATGAATGTGGTATCCTCTGATGTTCCAGCTATTTTTCCTTGTGAAAGAGATGAAAGTGATAGTGAAACTACTGAACTTGCTCTTATGGGTGAACAAGAAATATATCAAAAAGAGGCCGAATTC
>APFE030829339.1:0-30874 GCA_000404065.3 Pinus taeda | reverse complement strand
TGAGAGGGAGAGAGAAGAGAGGGGGAGGGAGAGTGGGAGAGAGAGGGAGCAGGAGGGAGAGATAAGAGAGGGGAGGGAGAGCGGGAGAGAGAGGGAGGGAGGGGAAGAAATAGAGGGATAGGGTGAGAGAGAGGGAGAGTGATAGGCAGAGGGATGGGGAGATAGTGAGATATCTAGAGAGAGGTGGATAGTGAGCGAGAGGAAGAGTGAGAGGTGGAGGGAGGGGACAGAGAGAAGGAGAGCTAGAGAGAGTGAGGGGAGAAGAGAGGTAGAGGGAGAGTGAGAGAGGGGGAGGGAGGCATAGGGGAGAGAGGGAGAGGGAGACGAGGGAAGGGGATGGGAGGAGAGGGGGAAGAGAGGGAGAGGGATAGAGGGAGAGGGGGAGAGACGAGGAGGAGCAGAGATGGAGGTAAAAAGGGCAGGAGAGTGGGGGAGGGACAGGGAGTGTGGGAGGTGAAGAGAGTGGGAGGGGTGGATGGGGAGAGTGGAGGAAACAGAGAGGGAGAGAGGGATAGAGAGAGATAGAGTGGTAGAGGAAGACGAGAATGGGAGGGAAAGAGAGCAGAGGAGGGGGAGGGAATGAGGGAGACAAAGAGGGAGAGAGACAAAGAGGTAGAGGGAAAGAGAGTCGAAGGGCGAGGGAGAGCGAGAGGGTGAGACAGAGAGGGGGGGAATAGAGATGGTGAGAGAAATAGGGGGAGAGAGGGGGATAGAGGGAGAGGAAGAGGGAGAGAGAGGGGAAGGGGGAGAGAGAGAGAGAGGGACAGGGGGATGAGGGGAGAGCAGGAGAGAAGAGTCGGGGAGGGGGGAGAGAGAGAGGAAGGCAAGGGTGAGAGAGAGGGGGGGAGAGAGCGGGAGAGGGGGAGAGGGAGAGAGGGTGGGAGAGGAGGAAGGGAGAGGTAGATGGGGAGAGGGTAAGAGAGAGAGAGGGAGAAAGGGAGGGAGGGATAGACAGAGGGGGAGGAAAGGGGAGAGAGAGGGAGAGAGAGAGATGAAATTCATTGGTGAAATCCATCCCAACTCCTTAGGCTAGCATAGGTGGATATTAGTAGCCACTGACTACTTTACCAAGTGGAAATGTGGTAACCCAACCAGGCAAACCAAAAATATCGCCATTATCCAATTTTGATAGGGTAACATTGTGTCTAGGTTTAGAAGCCTCCATAATATTATCACTAACAATGATGTCCCCTTTAAGCCAAAGAAAATGGTTGATTTTTGTAACATATACCACATAATATCAGGACACTCAAATTCTTATTAGCCACAACGAAATGGTCTAGCTGAGTCCTCCAACAAGATTTTAGTTAATATCATCAAAACACTATGGCACGGGAATAAAAAATTCTCACATAAAATGTTGATTAATGCCCGTGGGCTGACTAAATTAGTGCCAAAAAGTCTATTGGAATGTCTCCATTCCAAATAGTATATTTATTTGATGTTGTGTTTCCTATTTCTCTAGAAATTCCTATCTGATTTGATTTTAGAGTTACAATACAACTAAAAGTGAAGTGAAGAGATAGTGGAGATGCTCGCCTGACAAGAAGATTTGATCCATGGACATATGGAATTTATAGATTTGAAGACAAATTAACAATGAAAATAGGTTGAAGAGAAGAAGAACCTTACAATAGTAAGTGAGATGATTGTAGGGATGTTAAGAGTTGACATGCTGTTGAGGAAAAACAAGTGTATTGGTTGGAAAGGAATTGGTTCAACAAGTAGATCTAATAAATATTGTGGGAGATGAGTTCTTGTTATGTATCTTATAAAAAAATTGAATGTTATGTTTATGCTAACTTGGTAATTAAAAGAATCATGTTTGCAAGAATGAATTGGTAATAAATACTATAGAAATTAAGCTATGTCAAAGGAGAAGGAGCAGGAATAGATCTTTGATGAAGAAATGGTGATAGAACCCAACAATAAAATAAATTTGTCAAAACCTAGGAAGAGTGATTAGTTGAAGATGTAGCAACCAACAAATTTGAAAGCAAAGGAGAAAGAGTGCTCAAGAAGAGGTCCTACTATAGAGAACCTAGAGAAGAGAATATACCAGGAGGATGACTTCGTATGGGCGACAAGTAGCAGACTTGTTACAAAGACAAGAAGGGGTTGTTGCAACTCACTACTAGACAAGAAGAGCTTACAAGAGGAAGATATGAAGATGATTGTTATTAGTCATAGTATGGGTTTAGAGGAAAGTCCCAAGCACAAGAAGAAAACTACCAAAGGAGTTGGACTCAAAGGACTGAGTGATGAAATATTTGAGAAGGAGGTGTTTGAGTTAATAAAAAGAAATTAATCATGTGAAACAATTGCTATAAGAAATTCAAGATGACCAGAGTTATGGTTGGATAATGGGCGACCAATATGAAGATTGGTATTGATTGAAAGAACAAGAAGGTTTGGAATAGGCTAAGGGATGACAATAGTAAGAAGAATTCTGTAATAATAGTTGTGCGTTCAAGTGAAGATTGAATAAGGAGGTAATCGTAATTTTTTTTCTTCAGTAAATGATGGATTAATTGTTGATTATAGATAACAGTGATGAATGTTTGTAGTTGAGGATGATGGAAAGGAACCTTGTGAGGAAGAAAAACAAAGTTATCAGAGAAAGAAGGCGAGTAAATTGCATGCAGAAACCAAAAGAGAATAGAGTACTCAAATGAATATTTTAGAGGAAGGAGTCCACAAAAATACTAGGAGAAGGCTAGGCCTGGATGAGCTTAGGACGGTATTTACAAATGGGTTAATGGAGCCATCATGTTGTAGTTTCTTGTGTGCAGTTCAGAGCGAGCTGGGAGGAGATAATATATGTAAATTTGTGACTACTGAGAGTAATACTAAAGTTCAGGAGAGAAGCCATAATAAATCAAGTCAGAACAAACTTTAGAGAAGTAGCTGAAATCGAATTACAACTAGAGATGATGAGAGGATTGCTACAGAAATATGAGGAAGACTAGGGTTATAGATGAATTCTCCATAAGAAGGTAAAATAGAATTTGTTCTAGGTGAAGTTGAGACATGGATAAACTCTCAATGGGAAGAAAAAAACAACGGAATTGAGTTGGAGCCATGGAAGAATAACTTAAGGGCGATGAACACATGTGATGAAGAATATGAACATTTGATGAGAAGCCTGAAGACAACAAATGAAATTGACAAAAGTAAAGAAGAAAATGATAGTTGGTTGTATGAAGATACAACCTACGATTCTGAGGAAATTTTGAATAGTTTGACAACAAGTAAAGTTTAGAGTTCACAGTAGAAGAATTAAAAGAAGGTACAAGTTTATTAAAGGTCAGGTAAGATTTTAAGTTTCACTATATAGGTGATAGTAAAGTAAGGTGAGGATATTTACAGGAGCCTTGAGCAAGGAGTGCTCGAAGGGTTCCAAAGAAAAGAACTATGAATATTCCAAAATCCCAACCAAAGGAGAAAGTTTGGTGAGGTATCATGTAGCAAGGTGGATACGTCTTACTACAAAGGGGTGTTGCAGCTCATGAATTGAAGTTGTTATGAGAAGAATAGATGCATATGACCAAGAGGTCATAATATCCATACCTTGGGAGCTTGATGTAGGTTCATAGATGGAGCACAAAATTTGATGAAGATTGGACCAAAAATTACCAATGTGATGGGATGGTCACATGATGATACTAGGAGAAATTTAAATTTTTTTGTAATAAATTGTAGATATTTACATTAGGAAATGAGTTTTTCTTTTCAAATAACTTAGAGGAATAATTTCCTAATGTAAATGAAGTTTTAGTTTCCCTTATTTTTTGGAGAAGGGGAAATGATTCATCTTGTGACTCTTGGTTATCCCATGTTAGATTAATCTTTAAAGAGGAAGAGTGTTTAGGAAGAGAGAGTGTAGTGGAGGCCAAAGAGGAGGAGGAGAAGAGAAGCTCCAACATGGGGAGAAGAGACAAAGGTTGAGAGGCCTGGGCTGCATATGTTCACATTGTATATCTGGAAAGTTTAATGCATACGTGAATTTGATTAATGAGAAGTTTGTCTATATGCCTCCGTGTTTGTTAACTTATTTGCCTATCTATTGTTAATGAATTTGTTTGTTTGCACTTGTTGAGTCAATTTGTGTTAAGAATCTGAATGTGTTGAGAAGCATAGTGGTTGTAGATGCTTTGTATTGATGGTGTACCATTATTGGGCGTTATATTGTCATTGATAGTTGAGTACTTTCTATTGATATGTTGTTGGTTCTAGTATATCGTATGTTGAGACCATATTGAAAGGAAACTTGAATATTGTGCCCTCAACCGTTGTGTAGATATGCACGGTTCTTTTTTATTTTGGATCAAATCCCCATGGGAAAGTATTCCATATGTTTTGATGTAGTATTTGTGTGACATTTACAATTACTAAGTGTTATTACCATAGAACATAACATTATGTTTAGGAAACAATGTTAAAATTCCCTCTAACTTTCTTCGATTAGCAATGTGTATAGTGTGATTGCTATTTGTCTTTTTGGGATTCCTGTCATAAATCTTATAGAAGAATGTGTGTCCATGCCCTAGAATAGTGGTTGCATGAATTTATGTTAGTGATTGAACACTATCTTAGAAGAAAATAAAGCACTCATTTTGTTGAATGTTGTCAAAACCCATTGAGATTTGTTCCTAAATGGTAAGTTAGAGTTAGCATTGTAAATCTCTATGAAGAGAGGTAAATTAAGTCGCTAATAATGTCAAGGAGCAATTTAAGGCCATGGGAAGTCTATTATAAAAAGACAAAGTCATTTCACATTCCTGAAATCTAAAAACAATTTTTTTTTAGAGCGCTACGAAATCATTTCATATCACCTATAGGATTTTTGTTGCGCTACAAAATTATTTCACAGCGCCTACAAAAACCAGTTTCAACACTGTGTGTTTGGTTTGTAAATGATCATTTTGGATTGCGCATTGCACCAATTGATAAGTTGAATCCTATGTAAATTGGATGAGGCTGGAAGGTGGGGGAAATCCCTCTCATATGAGGCTGTAGATTGAGTTGTCTTGGGTTACTTCTAGCTATGGTAACTCAGTCTATCGTGGTTTGTTGACTCCTTCATACCTCTAGGTGGGGACTACCAGGAATACATGTTAGTAGGGATCCTCTTGGCCAATTGGGTGCCTACTGGGCTTCTGTGGTAGTTGACATCACTTCACGTGCTCTTGGCACTGTCAATGAGGGCTTCCAGGATCCATTGTTTAGTGGGCACCACCTCCAACCAACAATATACTTTCCAGGCATAGGTGCCAGGTAATTCATCCCAGCTGGTGTCATCTCAGTGAATCCTTTTGCAACACAATAGAAGTCTTTGTGTTAAGCCTTCTAGGCTAGAGGTTCCAGGCCATGTCACTATTTACTTATCTAATCATGGTAGGGAAAATCTGGGCGTACCAATACCAAGCGTCCATGACTAGGGTTCTTCAACGCTAAGGGATAAGGTTTTCTTGGTTGAGCTATAATATTAAGGTTTCACTCAATTTCACTGCAACACTTCTCACACTCGATCCTCATTATCAACCAATCAGGGATGATTTCCAGATCCTAATAAACCTACTCAATCTTGGTCAAAAAGGTTCTCAACAAAGCTTTCTCTCTTTTGCGCATTTTTAGCTTTCTACTGGTCCATTTAGCCATGGCCTGGACACAACAATTCTGCGCACTTCAAGATATGTACCAAATTCTAATAATGACTACGGTGGTTTACTAAAGTACCTACATTCATTACCCCTCCTGAGGTTATATTGAAGCAACTCCAACAAGTTCCCGACCTTTAGGTTTTCCTTATTTAGGGACATGGGATTCCATGCATATCAGCATTGGAAATCTCTCAGCTACCTTATGCTAGAGACTTGTTGTTAACTCCTGAAGGGACTTAACCTCTCCTAACACATACTAGAGGTTCCATGCTCCAAATAAATCTTACAAGCGGCTCTATGGCGCCACTCAGGGACTTCCCAGGCATTTGGCTATTGACAGGGATCTGTAGTCCCCAACATCGGTGCCCCTTAGGCACAGAACATGGGTTGCTAAAAGTGGATGGTTGAGGAATCCCATCATGTAAGGTCATGCACCATTATGTTTAAATGATGAGAAATTCCCCCACATGAGCACAACACCTCAAAAATTAAAGCATGCGGTTATAACCAATATATGTATATGTTTATTTATACATCTAAATATGTATACACTAACCCTGTTAAGACAAGTGTCTTCAATGTAACCATTATTCCTTAAAAAGAGAGGTTCATATGCAAGCCTTTGTCATGTTTCTTGGTTCAGATGTTTATCGATATTTTTAATGCCTTCAAGGCTTCACAATGTATGTTGTTTATTCAGTAAAAACAAAGAAAATTAATGTCTTTCCTCAACACACCATTTCAAACTAGAAATGTAACATGATCCTACTTATTAGGCATAGAAATTGCATCTTATACCAATTTATGATCTTAAAGAAAAAATGTAGTCCTTAACTATTCTCTACAATATTGTCCCAATATAGGAGATGCAACTGACACTCAGCTCACTCAGCTCATTTACACATACCATTTCAATCCAAAAATGTAAACATGTATTTGTGGGCAATGCAAATACATAAGAGCAATTTCTTGTAGTGTTTTGGAAATTGAGTTTTGGACTACAACTCTCCGCCCAACCTTAGACAACTGTAGCTAAGATTACTTGCAATTTTCACCCTCGAGCTAGATTCCAAAGACTCAAGGGCTTACTTGGGATATCAAGAACTGCCAACGGATGACTCGAGAACCAGGTATTTGCCATGTCTTTGCACAAAATAACTGTAGCAAAGACAAAAAATATTAATAATAAAAAATATTAATACAAAAAAAATGTTAACTATGCATATATTATATAAAGGAATTGAAAAAAAAACGAGATGATTGAATTCTTTTAATATTGTGCTACTCAAAATGAAGGAAGGATATGTGTAAATCTTTCCTTATTTAAATTAACATACACATATATTTTTATAAATAATGTAAATAGATATTTCAATGTAAGCTATTGATATATTAAAACATCTTAATGGGTTGTGGCTCAAAAAGAAAGAGATGTGTAATTATTTCTTAAATTAATTTGTATTTGACACACACACACATAACTAGCATGAATCTATCTTTAACTCTATATCTATCAAGGACCAAGAAGAAGAGGTGCAATTTTTTTATTTTCTATTTTTAATTTTGCAATATAAGCAAGATTTGTATTTCAAGAAATTTGATCCCTTAGAAATGTGATAGATGCAAAACTAAAATAAATCTATGACTGTAATAAAATTATTAGCTTAAAATATTACTATAGATTATTTTTCTCATATATAATTTAAAATTTTAATTTATAAGTTATAACTTTAATTTTCTTGAATACATTAGTAAATTTAAAATAAAAATTAATTAACATTTCACTAATTAAAATAAATAAATTCTATTTTAGAATGATTTGAAACGATTATTCTGTAATATATAAAATTAATATAGTATGTATGGGTAAATAGTTAATCAAAGTTACAACGGTAGGGTTGAAAGGGTGGTTAATTTCATGTGTTTCACATGTCATTTCTTCGTAAAATTATTTTTTTCTGGAAAAGTATGTCACTCAACACCTTTTATAAGTAATTTAAGATCAAATCATTTCCATATCCATGATAGTATTTAGTAGTAGTGTTTAAAAGAAACCTATTTTCATTTATTTATCAGTCATTGGTTATAGGTTGATTGTTCTTTCTCTATTTAATAAAAATATTGGTCCAAAATCTAACCAAGATATTATTGAAAATAAATTATTAACAAATTTGGATGATATATACATGGTTAAAATTAGTAATGTTAGCTAAATATTAACTTTCATATTTGTTTTTTTAGTATTTTAAAAATGAAATTTTTAATAATTATATTTGAAATAAAATTTTGTTTAAAATTTGAAAAATAATAATTTTGAGTTGTTGAAATTATATAATATGAATTTTTTTTTTTGAAATATTGAATTTATTAAACAATATCTCAAATTATTAATAACATTTTTGGCCATCCTTAAGTCTATTGTAGATTCCTGAAATATTCCGGGATCCCAGGGACATAGGGGCAATCAATTTTTTTAGTGCGCCCATGTCCGTTAGATTCCAAAATATTCCTAAAATCTGCAATCAACTTAAGCTCACTGAACATTTCTAGATATATTTTTTATTTTACATTTAAGTCTACAATTATTAACATACACATAGTTTTCTCAATAATCAACAAATATATTAATAGTTTTCTCAAAAATTAACAAATATATGGACATGTCTCAATATCTATTTAGAATATACAATGTTTTTTTTCCACTTAATTTATCTATATTTTTTATTATTTTATTTTTTTTTAAATTATAAAATTGTTATTTAATTTATTTAAATTTTTATATTTAATTTTATTTAAATAATCAAATAAAAATAATAATCTTTTTGGTAACCGTAACCATATATCCTCCATATAATTGTAACTGAGAAAAACCATATATAAGGTTTTATATGTGTGTTTTTATAGGAAATGATGCGTTGAAAACGCCATATATATGTTTTATTTATATGTCCGAAGAGGAAGAATGCCATACCATGTATAGGTTTATGAAATTTTTTACATAAGTTAAAGACATGTATAGGGTTTCTCTTTTGTAAGTGAAAATGGTGGAATCCGTTGTGCATTTCTCTCAAAATTGGATTCTCCAGTGAATGTTCCAGTTCAAGCACATAGAGAAATGTTTTGAAGCAAACAGCTATTTTGTTCTCTCGGGATAGGAATTTTGGAGAAGGTGAAACTTAACGGCTGAGCAGTTTCCAAACCTTGTTACCAAACAGATAAATAAATCGAAATTCTGGTTTGAAAGATCAATCAGACTCATCGTGTTTGTAAAGTGATAGAGCCGAACTGGATGACTCTGATTCTGATCGTCAGACTTTATTTTAAATCAAAACAAATTTATTTTAAACCCCAACTACAAAATGGTTTATTCCTCGGAAAAAAACTACAAAACAGTTTGTTTACCCAGAACGATATGACCCGTCCAACTATTAAAACTGGAAATGACAGAATATTGCAGGCGAAGGTCAACACTTTCAGATGGGTTTACTCCAACCTCAGAAGTGAATAGAGGATGTAGCTCATTTACAAAAACCCTTCCGCCTTTCCTCTCTGCATTATCACGCCTCCATTTTCAGAATCTGATACTCTTTATCGACTCGATGGTACATGGCGTTCAAGCCGGAGCTTTCGATGCTATGGTACATGGCGATTTTTACTTTTGAGGTATCTCAGGGCATGAGATAACCCAGAACTGGATATGTTGGTTATCTTGCGGCATCTGCGGGTTCTCTATTATGCGACTAAATTTAGCCCTATATCTGGGTTAGCACTGCCCAATTTGCAATTATCGCCGCAGAAAATGTGAGTTAACCGCCCCCGATATGCGAATTATCGTCAATATCACTATGTACGCGAATTATCACCTGATATGCAGCTTCCCACAGGATATTTTGAGTTATCACCAGCGGATACGCGATTTATCGTCTATATGCTAATTTCAACAAATGTATACGCGAGTAATTATCTCATACGCGAATTATAACCACAGAATATGCTCAGCATTATGCTGATATGCGGCCTATAACCACCAGATAGGCGCATTATTTAGGGATACGCGGGTTATCACCATAGAATATGCGGATCATTACACTGACACGCAACTTCTTGTTACCGTTTATGTTAGAGATATCGGCTGAAAATATGAGTAATCCGGTTGAATATTGGGATTATTTTTGGTTATGCGAATTATCATCCAGAGATACGCGACTTATTATCGAATACGCGAATTATCACTAGATACACGAATTATCAGCGGAAATGCGACTTATAAACATTGGATATGCGAATTATCAGTTGACACATGGGTTATCACAACGAGATCTACACGTCATTACGCTGATAGACGAGTTATTTCTGCGGTTTATGGGAATTTTCTCACTGGATCTGACGGTAATCGCTGACGAATATACCGCTTTTCTTCCGGTTATGCGAGTTATTCCCGATCGCTGCCAGTTATGCCGGTTATTTCCACTTATGCTTATTTGGTGCTGTTCATTTGGTGAAGCGTTCGTTACCCGTAACGAGAGACCTTGGATTCCTTTCCTAGCCATCATGTCTTTTGCTCCATGGTTATCTAATTATTTTATCTTTCTAACTTTCTTTTTTAACCGCACACTTCATTTGAATTTGAATTTGAGAAGATCAAATTTTTCCATGAGTAAATTTATTTTAGATGGCAAGAAAATAGCTTCTAATTTTTTTATTGTTTCAATTGTATTTTTGAATATTATAGAGATTACATAACATATGTATTGAGTCATTTTATTTGTTTTTTTGTTATTGATATATATTCTAAAATATAGGTCAATATTAATTCATATTAAAATATTTTATTCATAATCCATATTGGATATTTTACTCTATATAATATTAAAGTATTTTTTTTTAACATTTTTTTTTCTATCTATAGATATATTTGAAGTTGATATCACTTATTAAAGATCTTACTCACATGTTTTATTTTACTTCTAATTACTTTACATGAATTTATATTAGATCATATACACAATTAATGAAATTTGCATAATATTTTTTTTTTCCTATTTAAAATATTTTATTTTTATTTTAAGAAAGATGGACATACTTACACATGGCTTTGACATTGGACTAGTTCAACAATTTTATTATTATTAAATATTATAAAATTCAAAAAGCAAATTATATACATAATTTTGAATTTTCCACACTAGCATTTTAACTTTTTATCTTTTTGGTTCATTAATTTTCCCCTGTTCATGATAATTATTCTTCTTCTCATAGATTTCTTTTGAAATGTCATAAATAAATATAAAAAATCTCATAAATAAATACTAATATCAATTTTTTATTTTTTTTCTCATAATAATAATTAAATAATATCTTTTAAGTCTTCTTTTCCTAATGCATATATAGCATTAATGTAATTTTTTTAACTATTCTATTTGTTCATAATAATAAATAAATAATATATTTTAAGTCTTCTTTTGCTAAAGCCTATATAGTCCCTCGCCTAGGATTAGACCACTCGCCTAGGATTAGACAACAAAAACCGTGGGGACCAAACCGCCCCACCTTACCATTTTTAAATTATTCTTTTCCTCATATTTCTTTTCTTTAAACATGTTAAATAAATACTAATACCATTTCTTTAATTATCCTTTTTGTCATGTTTCTTTTTAAAAACATCATAAATAAATGCTAATATTATTTCTTTAGATTTGGTTTGCATCATGTCTTTAAATAAGCATACCATTACTTTCGCACACAACCTAGACCACCTCAAAAATGTTAGGTTGCCACATGTTAACAACAACACAAAGTTCAATGCACTCACATGTCGTATCTGGTCCAAGTTCTACCATCATCTCAGACCTCACCATTCCTTTATCTACAACTTTAAAATCCTCTAAAAATATATCCTACCTTACCTCAATATTATGGTGTAGGGAGAGGTAATTTGAAAATATGCAAGAAATTACAAACTTTTCCATATTGAGCTTCAACAAACTATGCAATGTGCATATCATTGACACGCAAGACATGATGTAGTGCAAGCCAACTCCTTGCTAGTCTTTGAGTTTTGTCTTTGGTTGAAAACTTTTTGCATATATGTAATTTAACTTCATTCTCCTCAAGTTTTGGAGTTTTCTTATCTCTTAGATATGCATTTAATTTATGATTAAACCCAGCATTGAATTTGTAAATTCTTCACTTATTTTGGAGTTTGTTCATCCCTTAGTTGTGCATCTAATTTATGATTAAATTGAACACCGAATTTGTAGATCATGACAAATGTAATCTAATCTATCGTCTACAATGTGCAATTGACATGGACATTTGTAAGGGTGAGGTTTCTAGACGGAAGAACGAGAAATATGATAACAAAAGTCAAAGTGGAAAATGACAAAAGATCAATAATGTTTATTAAGACAATTAAATTTCATTGCAAGTTAGTAGATGCATAAGGATGATGATTGAATATGCATGTGCCAAGTACATCAGTGTGGGGAACATACATTGACCAATTAGGTTTAGTAACAACACATAAATAAGATATTAAAAGAGGGCGAAAGGAGTATAGTTGTGCAATGTTTTGATAAGGTCAAGTATGATTTTAAGCTGTATACATTTATGAAGTGCAATCTATAAGAAAATGGCACTACAATAGAGACAGACTATCATGGGGGTGTCTAAGACATAAAGATAAAACTTTATATTTCCTTTAACTTCACATTTATGAGAAACAAATAAGGATTAACCTCCTTCATGCAATCATCCATAATAATAAGGTTGAAGGTGAGGAGTGATTGGAAGAACCATCATTTTGACTAAGGAAATTGGCACCAAATTCTTAAAGTCAACTTAGACATGTAATTCTTGATTCATTTGTTATTATTATATAATAAATTATGATATGGAGGTGTCTAAGTGCAATTCATGAGCATGAGTTTAGGATTTAGAATGAATTTCTTAATGTTGATCACTTTGATAGGTGTAGAGGAGTAGATCGTGGTTCAAAATATATTGGTTAATAGAGAATTGATGTTCAACAATATAGTAAGCAACATTGTTGTGAGATGTGGTCTTGTGAAAACTTAATATTATTTAGGGTTAGAAATGGAGAGCACCATCTAGAGAATGTAGCACAATTTAATGTTTTATTATGTAGCCTACCTTGAAACCACCAAATTGAATCTGTGTGAGCGTAGGTTCTCACTATAGCTCTAGGTGTATGCTTTTTATACATGTGATCTATTTTAACATTTATTGATGGACATGTTCTTTATGCTTTTATGTGTCTCGATGATGATATATATGTGATGCATGCCAGGCCAAGATTTGATTAGCTATGTAGTCATCTACATGATTTTGATTTCTTAGTATATGTCTAAATGTGATATGATCAAAACCATGAGCTAATATCTGTGAATGCATATAATTTTGAAAAAAGGAAAGGGACACATATCCTGATGGTTTTGTTCAACTGTGATACGACAAGAAAGGAGTTAAGGAACACATGCAGATGAATGATACCTAAGTTGGAAGCTTTGACCAAGAGGCCTATGACATCATCATGCTCGACTTGGTTATTTGTGGCTGACCTAATGCAAAGCCCATTTTGTTGGAATGGTGTGAGGTCAGGAGAGTATATGGCTTAGAATGCTCAATGAGATTTTACGACCATCGAGAAGCACCATCAATGAACCCATAAAGATAGGTTTATGAATGATCCATCTACGACACATGATGAGGGTATAGATTTAGCGTACATCAATGATGAGATGATAATCATAAAAAAAGAAGTCAAGGTACAATACAGTTACATGTTAGGGCCGACTTTAGTGTTATTGATAGAATTTTTTGAGATAGATCCCATTGACATGGCCTTTGAGGAAAGTCCCATGTAACTGTATGTATGGTCATTTCCGTAAACTTTCAATTTCCTTGGTCCTAAAGATTCTTTGGAAACATCGTAGAAAAGGACTAAATCTCCCTATGTGAATGAATAAGGGGTGAAATTGTGATCAAAGGAGGTTTTGTTCCACTTTTTGTGGGATTCATTATGCTAGAGAGATTCCCATCGACTTTTGTCGACATGTTCCAACTATGCTAGGATTTGCTCTAAAGGTGAGGTGTGAGAGAGGAGTTCGATGGCTTAGTGTAAGGTAGGGTTCTCACACTCAATGGGGAGTACAACCTCAACTCCACACACTAAATGTAAATGTGTGAACCCTTTGGATGCTTTGACTACTATGTGGTATGCCCATATGGCTAAAAACGCCATGTGATGCCAATTGGTTTTGTGGTTTTTTACCATGCATTGGAACATTATTTTGAGGACTTTGTTTGTAACTTCTACCTAGCCGTTAGACCAGGGGTGGTATGGGGAAGCATACTCATGTGAAAAACCAAGGTGTTGGGATAGTTCTTGAAATATCTCATTCTCGAGGTGTTTGCCATGATTCGAGACTAAATCCTTGGGAACACAGAGCCTTGTGATGACATGGTTATAGAAAACACATGTAGCAGTTTCTGCAGTGTTATTATAAGTGGGCATGGGTTCTAGCCATTTGATGAACTAGTCTACTGTGATGATAATTTACTTGTGGCTACCTTGAAACTGTGGATTACTAGGTGGAGCCCATGCTTTGTGAGCATATTGTTGGTAGTGTTCACATGTCTTGACCACTTGAATACAACCACAAAACAAAGTGGGCCAAAAATAACTAGTATAAAGGAATTTTTGGGTAGTGACCCTCCTGGATAGGTGGCTATCACAAGCTCCATTGTGGGAATCATTTAAGACCTACTCAACTTTCTCAAAGGTAAGGCATATACAAATAATGGTGTTAATGCCTCGATGATAGAGGATGTCCCCCATAAGAATGTAATGGTAGCCTGATGGAAAATGCACCTATGATCGTCATGAGTGCACCGAAGGTTGAACTTTTGAGTTCGAAGGAAGATAAGTATATTATCGTACCAAGGATTATCCATAGATATGAGGAATGAGTGTTCATTGGGGAAGGAATAATTGAATGAAAACCCTTGCGATTCTATGGGGAGATCAACGATGAATTCTATAGGGATAATAGCTTTCTTGATTTTAGGGGAAGAATACTATAAGATGAAATCTTGCAAAATAACTACCCATTTGACATACTTATGGTTCATCATGCAATGAGTGAGAAAATATATCATGGGGTTAATTTTTTCTATTACGGTTGTGGTTCGTAAGATGATATAATGTCGAAGATTTTGTATTGAGTGTACACACATATTTGTTCCTTCTTGGACTAATACCCCCGCAATGACTACTTCATATACTCATAATTAGAGAGTATAACCCTTGGTATCTTCAAAAGGGATAATCAACGGTGCTTGAGATAATGTATCTTTCAAGGCCTCAAAATTTTTTGGGCTTGTTCATCCTGGTGGAAGAGAATGTACCTGTGAAGGAAGTGCAAGAAACCATGTGCATAAGTGGCATAATCAGGGATAAAGTGATGTAAGAAATTGGTGTTACCTTACATGCTTTGTAGTTACTTCAAAGTTTCTAGAGGGGGGGATTTCTTGGATGGCCTGGACCTTCAGAGGGTCGACTCTAATACCTTATTGGGAAATGATGAATCCCAATAGTCATCTTGCATTGACGCAAAAGACACACTTGAGGGGGTTCAAGCATAGGTTATATTGCCGACATTTCTAAAAAACCAAGCGGAGATCCTCGAGATGGTTAGAGTTTTTTTTGGATCACACTGTCTGGTCATCCAAATAGGCTAGTATAAGATGAAACAAGTTGTGGAATATGTAGTTCATGGCCTGAGAAAAGGTGGCACCAATGTTATTAAGGTCGAAAGGCATGACTTGATAGGCGAGTGTGCCCCATGGAGTTGTGACGTTTGTTTTGTATTGATCAATATAATGTATCTAAACCTAGCTATACTGAGAGAAGCCGTCCATGAAGGATAAGGCTTAGTGTCCTTATCAAACCAACCTTATGAAGCTTGTTGATTTATTGTTTATTCACTTCTTCTTTGGAGAGGTAGAGCTGATGTTTCTTTTGTTTGACAGGGTGGGTGTCAATCCATTTGTCGATATAGTTATCCACTATTACATGACTAATGTATGGCACTTCCAAGTAAGACCATGCAAATATATCCCTATATTCTTGAAAGATGGGTTTGTATGAGTCCACCTCATCTGGGGAGCATGCTGGCCCCAACGAAATTTATTTTGTAGAAATTAATGTGTAGATTCAAAACTGCTCATGAAATTTGCTAAATCACAAGACTTGAAGCTATTATACTCATCCGCGGAAGTAAATTCATGATTGAGAACATAAATCATTAACATGCAACAATATTTAACACAAACAAAAATATTTATCTAGGGGAAACAACTGCTCAAAACCCCTTACTATATGTATTACATTAATCATATAGTCTGGATGAATACAATATGCTCTCCTCAAGCTTGAGCTCAACCTGCACTTGTATCTTCTATCCTCTTCCTAACTGACTGACATTGGCCAATACTTAGCCAAATTTCCAAGCATCCAATATCCTATTTCCTTGTGTTGTTCCTCAAGGAATTAGCCCCTATTAATAAAGAAATTCCTCAATTTGGATTGTGCAATTCCTATAGGTGCTTCTCACACTTCATGCATGACCTGTATAACTTGGAATAATTTACAACTCATAATACACTGCCCTTGAACTCCAATCTCAACTTGGTAACTCAAATTATTTGCATGCATGACTTAATTTAGGCTGATTGGTTAGTTAATTGGATGAATGCTCAGTGTGCAAAAAGTTACACACTCTTGTCACTTAGTGTGAAAAAAGTTACAAACCCTTGAGTGAACCTCCACTAGTTCTACTAGTAGTGAGAACTAGGTACATGACAATAACTCAAATTAACTATAATAGATTTCTACAAATTAGAAATTAATCATGTAAAATTGAACTCAAGTGTCTCCAACTCAAATTTATTGAGTTAGTTGAGTGACAAGAGTCATGTCACATCAATTAACCACCCCCAAGTGTTCTACTAAAATTGAAATTTGTTTTTTTCCTAATTTAATCAAGGAAAAATTAAATTAGGAATTTCTTGCTGCATTTTCAACACTCCCTCTTAGCAAGAAAGGGATTATCAGATACCCCAATTCTGCTTCTATGGAACTCAAATTTGCCTCTTGACAAGGCCTTTGTTAAAATATATGCATCTTGTTCCTCTATCAGAATGAATTGCAACAACATAGTCCACCCCTGAACATAATCTCGCTGACGAGGGTACCAGATGTTGATATGCTTGGATCGATCATGAAATACTGGATTCTCAGAGAGTTTGATATAACTCTCATTTTCATAGTAAATCACTGTAGGATCCATATTCTAACCAAATAACACAACAAGAATCTTTCTGATCTAGATAGCCTCACACACTGCTTGATTTGTAGCCATGTACTCTACTTCCACTGAACTGAGTGCCATAGATCATTTCTTCCTACTGTACCAAGAAAATGCTATTGAGCCAACATTGAAAATTCCTCTGAAAGTTCTCTTCCTGTCTGATGGACTCCCCACCCAATCTACATCTGTGAAGCCTTGCAGCTTCACTGCCTTTTCCACCTATACCAAAGACAAAATTGAGTAGTGCCTCTGAGGTATCTCAACACATGTTTTGATGCATTCCAATATAGTTTGGTTGGCTTAACCATGGCTTGAATAAGTTGGTTAACTACATAACAAATGTATGGTCATGTGTTCACCAAATACATGAGTGAACCCACAAGCTGCCTGTAAATGGTAACTTCCACTTCTTCACCTGAGGTGGCATCCTATTTCCTCCATTTACCTGTTAGAGGAGTGTCCATGGGTTTACTACTCTTCATGTAGAACTGCTTCAATATATCATTGGCATACTTTCCTTAAGAGACAAACATTTCCCCATCTCCTTGCAATACTTCCAAACTAAGGAAATAATGCATGAATCCCATGTCCTTCATCTCAAAATCTCTTGCAAGGTGCTCCATCTAAGACATTATTGTTAGGTCCCTATCATACTAGTGTATTCCCTCGTTGTTATTGTCAGTGTAGCCCCCTTATTATTATTGTTGTACCCATTTTGTCCCTATATTGTTATTAGTGGTACCACAGAAGCCCACTATTGTTAATGTTGTTCCCTTAGAATATTATTTTTATGTCGGCTCTGATTTTGTTGTCATCCCTTAGACTCCTATATATAGAAAGGAGGTTTTGTCATTTGAATCAACCAATAATTGTTCATTAATGTAATGTAAAGGAGGTTCTCCCCTCGAAGATGATATTTTTTAAGCCATTGATCTATGTATTTGTTAGTTGGTTGTATAACATTTGGTATCAGAGCTTTGGATTCTAGGGTTTTGCTGCTTCAAATAGGTCATCATGGAATTTTCGCTATAATTTATTTTTCTATGAAGCTTCAGATGTTTAAATTGAAACCCCATGGATCCAAAATCTTAATGAATCTCATGTGTGAATTTTAGATCTTGTCTGACAATATTTTCGAATATATGATTCAAGGAACTTAGGGTTTTTGCAGGCTCCAGAATTCCATCTCAAACAGGCGACCTTGGGAAAATTATCATAACTTTCTATCTAGGCATTGGATTTAAATCTAGTAAAAATATATAGAAATATGATGGGCTTTAGTATGTTGGGTATGAGTTTCAAGGCCGAAGATCAAAATAGTGACACGTGACACTCCATACAAGTTAGCTCTATGGAGCTAGTCTATAATCAGGTCATCATGGGAGATTGGGCATAACTATTTATTGAATAATCTAATCTTGATCAAAATTATGGGGTTGCAAAGAGGACACAGAGGGCTACCGCAGGGAAAAATTTCAAACTTTTATAATATCTACTATGATGCATGAAGAAGAAGAATAAATGAAATGTGATATATCAAAATTTCGAGACCAAGTGCAACAAATTTCAATCACAAAGAGTAACCAAAAATGAAATGGAGGCTAATATGGTTGGTTTGAAGAATATCTTAAAATCAAACATGGAAGGTTTGAAGGATGGCATGAAATATAATATAGATGGCATGAAAGCTAATATGTATGGCATGAAATCTAGTATGGATGGCATGAAAGCTAATATGAATGGTATAGAAGAAAAAATGAAAGGAAACATGGAAGATTTGAAGAATGGTTTAAAAGAATACATGGAAGATTTGAAGGAAGGTTTCACAAAGTTTCTACAAGAAATTATTCCTAATGGATAAAAGGTATTATATGAAACTCGTGATGAGAACAAAATAAATGTTAATAATAATTTCATAAAATCTAACATTGGATTGAAGACCCACCATATTCCAAATATCGATATGAGAAAGTTTGATGGCAAGGATCTGATAACATGGATACTACAAATGGAGTAATATTTTTATCTTCATAATGTGCCACAGACAAAAAAGGTACACATTGCAACTTTATATTTAGAACCCAATGAGTTTGTATGGTATCGATGGCTTTGATCTCGTAAACCACTTGTCACATGGTCAATTTTTATAGAGAAAATTATAGCACGTTATGAGGATACAAAGAGAAACACCTTCTTTAGCCATTGATAAATCTCAAACAAAAGGATTCAATTCCAGAGCACATTGAGGACTTCCAAAAATTGAATATAAGGGTAAATTAATTTCCATAGGAGCATAGTATTGATGTGTTCATAGGTACTTTAAAGGATAACATCCAACATGAGGCTCGCCTTTGGGAACCTGATTCATTGGAGAAGGCATTTAGGTTGGCAAGAAAAATTGAAAGAAAAATTATGGCAACAAGGAAGCCTACCACTCAAATTTATAAATATGAAAGTGTTGCTACCCTTAGCCTTCCAAGACCTACAAGGTTGACACCACAATAATTGGAAGAAAAAAGAGAAAAAGGGTTTTGTTACAGTTGTGATAGAAAATATACTGAAGGTCATAAGTGTGATGAGAATAAATTATTTTATATAGATTGTGAAGAGGAGGAACAAAAGGAACAAGAAACATCAAAAGAAGATGATATACACCAGGAACCAAACCCAAAGAAATAAGAAATGAATCTGACCATGTATTGTAATGCATTGGAAGGAATTACCACTCCTCAAAATTTCAAGGTAGAATGACATATCAAGAAGAAAAAGGTAATAGTTTTGATCGATTTAGGTAGTACCCATAATTTTATTCATTGTAAGATAGCTAAGGAACTGAATTTATTCCTATATCCAGAACCAAAGTGTCGAGTGATGGTTGCAAATGGAGGAACCATAAATTTCCCTAGCAAGTGCCATAATATCAAGCTATCCATGGGAGAATATGTATTAAATAGTCCAATGCTTTCCATTCCAATGGGTGGTGTTGATGTTGTACTAGGAGTCCGATGGTTACAATCTTTGGGTATGATAGATTTTAATTTTCAAGAACTTTTCTTGAATTGCTTTTGGGAAGGAAAGGAAGTTTAATTAAGGGGTATCGTAGGGAAACCATGAAAGATAATCAACTTGAATGGCATGACAAAGCTTCTAAAGAAAGAGAAACACGGTGTAATTACACAATTATGTTCACTAGAGGTTCCCACATTAAAATCATCTATTTCTCTATATCTCTAAAAAGTCTTGGATAATCATTCCAAGGTATTTGAGACTCCAAAAGGCCTCCCACCTATTCATGATCATGATGATACTATTTATTTGACTCCAGGAAGTGTTCCTCCAAACATCATGCCTTATAGATATCTCTATGCCAAAAAGAGTGAAATTGAATGCATGGTTGTAGAAATGCTAGAGGCTGGTATAATTCAACCTAGTAAAAGTTATTTCTCTTATCTATTAGTATTGGTGCACTAGAAGGATGGATCATGGCGCATGTATTCAGATTATAGGGAGCTCAAAAAGATCACTATTAAAGATAACTTTCCCATTCCTGTCATTGATGAATTATTGGATGAATTACATGGAGTAATTTACTTCACCAAGTTGGATCTTCATTCATGATATCATAAAATCAGGATGAAGACTGAAGACATTCCCAAAAAAACATTTAGAACCTATGAGGGTCATTATGAATTTTTAGTCATTCCTTTTGGCCTTACCAATGCACCTTCTACATTTCAAGGTTTGATGAATTCCATTTTCAAACCCCCTTAAAATGATTTATGTTAGTATTTTTTGATGGTATACTAATGTACAACAAGTCTTGGAAGGATCACGTTCAACATGTTGACACGGTGCTCAAACTATTGGAGGAGAAACAATTATATGTAAAAACCTCCAAATGTTTATTTGGAGTATAGGAGGTGGAATATCTGGGTCATATTATATCTCATGAAGGTGTTAATGTTGACCCTAGAAATATTAAAGTCATTAAGGAATGGAAAATCCCCACATCCATAAAGAATCTACGAGGATTTCTCAGGTTGACAGGGTATTATCACAAGTTTGTTAAGAATTATGGGAGAATAACAACACCTTTAACAACATTATTGAAGAAATATGCATTTTCTTGGACTCCAGAATCAACTAAGGCCTCTGAATATCTTAAAGAGTGCCAAGCATCGGTCTTAGCTATGCCAGACTTCACAAAATCCTTTATTGTGGAATGTGATACCTTAGGAAATGAAATTGGTGTTATTTTAATGCAAGAAGGAAGACCCATTGAGTTTTAATATCCAATCAAAGGAAAGTATTTACACAAATCTATTTATGAGAAGGAAATGTTGGAAATACTAAATGCACTTAAGAAATGAGGACCTTACCTAATGGGAAGGAAGTTTAAGGTAAAAGAAGATCATGATAGTCTTAAATACTTTTAGAACAAAGATTATCTTAGAAGAGCAACACAAATGGGTGACAAAGATTTGGGTTATGACCTTGAAATCATCTACAGAAAAGGTAAGAAAAATGTTGTTGCAGAGGCACTCTCAAGAAAGGATGAGGATGTGGAAGCATTCATTTGTGCCATTTATATTATCCAACAATATTAGATAACCAAAGCAAGGGATGATGGAAGAATGACGAAGAAGTGTGGGCACTCATTCAAAAGTTGCAGCAAGATCCCAGTACATCTGATACATTTAGCTAGAAAAATGATTCAATATGGTACAAAGATCGCTTATACCTTTGTAGGAATTCCCATATCAAACAAAATGTTCTTTTGGAATTGCACACCTCTCCCTTAGGAGGGTACTCAGGATTTTTAAAAACTTACCACAGGTTTAAGAAGGAATTTTTTTGGTTGGACATAACAAAGCCATAGCTAGAGCACATTACAAATCCATGCTTATAACAAACATATAACCATAATATTAAAAATGGAAGAAAAACCATCAAATCACTATAATAACAAGTGCCAGTGCTCATAGATGACAATAGGTAAATAACTCTTATTAACTGATGAAAACTCCAACCAAGTTAGGGACTTCCACGTACCACCCGACCATAGATTTGGTTGAACCAAATATTTCTTTGAGCAATCACCCTCTTTCCATATTCTAAGCATGAGTGTGGGATCTCAAGACATAAACAACTAGGGCTTCCGAGAGATTAAATGACCTCCACCACTAGGCTAACACGGTCTTGCCAAAACTAGTTAAGAGATCAAAAAGCCCAAACAAGATTGGATGCCCCATAATTTATTCACCATTACCTTGAGGAATTTACTTGTATCTACCCACCTGTTCAGGGATTCATGAAGATTAAACCACCTCCACCCCCAACCCTTGGAAATTTTCATGAGACCACCTTACCTGGTTCCAAAACCTTCCAACAATCCAAAGCTCAACCAAGAATGAATCCCATCAAACCATAGCTATCCAAGAAATGGAAAGAAAAGGCTAAAACCACTGTGAAACTAGGAAAATCCCATGCCAATGACATCAAATGTTCCAAATAACCGAATGCATGTACTAGGCATTCACACCTCAGCTAGGAAATCACACATGTAAATTGTTACCTACAAAAAATGCTTATTGAAACTGCTAATCCAACCTTCTCCATGCTTTCCTTGCTTTTACTTTTCCTTCCTTTTCTTTACTTGTCTTTCCTTTGCTACACCTGCTCCAAACTGGGAAAAAGTTATCAAGTGCTTCTTAGGTGCCTTTCTATCATTGATTTTTTTATTTTCTTTATTTTCCTTCAATTTCCTTCTCATGCAAATCTGTGTCTCTTCACTTCCCTTTTCTCCTATTTTCCTTTATTTCTCATAAGAAAATGCCAATTAATGCCTATTTTCCTTTGGAAATTCCTTTTTCAATTTCTTAGCCATTAATAAACCAAAAGTGACCCCAAATGTGATGTTTTCCCTCCCTTTCAACTTGGAATATGTGCACCCTGACCTTGGTCTTATTTTTAGTTACATAAAAAATCATCCTAGGGCTATTACAAACCCCTCCCCCTTGGGGGAACAATGTCCTTGGTGTTCTATAACACCTATGACCAAAAAACTACTGAAAACCAAAGACATATTGTCTATGGAGCTTTATAAGACAACTCGTTACAACATTTACAATGACCACTACTAAAAAAATAGCAAACATACTATTACTGGAGATTTATAACACAACTCATTATGATATTTACAGTAAAAAACCACATATACTTATGTACATTTGCTTCAACCAATAAACAAACATATTTTTCATGGAGCTTTCTAAGTCTAGCTCGATACAATATTCACAATAAAATACACATATATACATATGCACATTTTCTCTAACCAACAAATAAAAGGATACGATGTCTGCATTTATAACAAGGAAATCTAGAGGTTCAATGCTCCACCCTCAAAATAATATTAAGATTCACCTCCTTCCCAAGAAGTCCAAAATTTATTGTTACAACCAAACTTACATCCAATGTCCAACACTATGATCCTTGCACTACATGTTCCCTCAATGAACAACTAATGACTCATTGTTCCTTCGCACACTCCCAATGTGTGTGCCATTCCATTTGGTAACGCTAATGACCAAACCAAATGTATTCCCTGACCTTCCCTTCTCTTCTACATAGTCCCTTGAGAAATATGATGACCCCCTTCCATGCATTCACTCATCTTCCAAGTTCCCTAACATCCCCTTCCCAGGTGATTCATTCCTTAGAAAGGTTTCCTCAAATTGGAAGGTCTAAAAACCAAGGCATATCCCTATCTCAAAACCATCATACTGGTCATAGCATGCTCATGGAAATCAATGGCCCTACTCCTAAAGTTTTGTACCAACATACTATTGCATGTTCTAATTCCTTTTACTGCTACTGTTAATTTCTTGCAGTTAGTTTCAACCACCCAAACTGGGCATTTCAATACTTTCTTGTACCAAGAACACAATTTCCATTAGACTAAAAATGAATTGAAATAAATTTCAATCATACCTCATTGGTATCTTGTTAATAAGGTACGCCCACAATTCTATTTACTTCCTGTCACAAAAAGTCAACTAGCTATTTGAGCAGATCACGAGGTTTAAACATATCACATTCGGCTAGCTCAAAATGAAACTATCATAAATAAGAATCATAAATCATATGAAAACATCATAAATCAGAATAATAAATTTATGTTTGAAATGGTTTTTTTCTTCTACCTTTGTTCTTTGTCCTTTCCATACACACATTGAACCAGTTGTGAAACCTGGAAAGAACCCAGTGCGTTCTCTTATCTTTGACCACATACAAACATTGGATCAGTTTCTAAAACCAACAAGCATCCAATGCCTTATATTATCTTCGATCTTGTACACACACTGGATCGGTTTCCAAACTTGAGAAGCACCCATTGCCTTCTCTTCTCTTCAAAAAATAAGGGAATTTGGAGACTAAACTTCCTCCTCCCTAAATATCAACAAGGGAATCCATATATTAAACCACCTCAACCCTCAATATCAACAAGGGCACCCAAATACTAAACCGCCTTAACCCTCTATCAACAAGGGAATCTAGAGACTAAAATGCCTCAACCATCAATATCAACAATAATGGCTCAGACAATCCCATACCTGCTTGTCCCATCACATTATCCGACATATCCACATACACAATGTAAAATAAACCTCTAAACCCTAAGCCCTAAATGCTTAACCATAAACCCTTAAACCCCCAACCCTAAACCCTCAACACTAAGAATTTTATAACCTTTTAAAAAGTGTTTTGTAACTTTTATGTAAGTGTTTATTAAAAGAATTTAATAAAGTGTTACAAACCCTAAACCCTAAAACCTAAAATCTTGACCCTAAACCCTAAATCCTATGTATTTTATAACATTTTAAAGAGTTTGTTGTAACTTTTATCTATGTTTTTATTAAAAAAATTTACTAAAGTGTTATAATCCCTAAATGGTAAACCAAAAACCCTAAGCATTTCATAACATGTTAAAATTTGTTTGTAACTTCATTTATGTGTTTATTAAAAGAATTTTCTAAACTGTTATAAACCCTAAAACCTAAACCCTGTCCATTTTAAAACATTTTAAAAAGTGTTTTGTAACTTTTATTTAAGTGTTTATTAAACTAATTTATGAAAGTCTTATAAAACCTAACCGCTAAACCACAAACCTAAACCCTAAACCCTAAAACCGAAGCATTTTATAACATTTTAAAATGTGTTTTGTGACTTTTATTTAAGTGTTTATTAATGGAATTTACTAAAGTGTGATAAACCCTACACATGAAACCCTAAATCCAAAACCCGAAACCCTAATCAGAAAAGCCTTTACTAAAGTGTTATAAACCCCAAACATAAACCCTAAACCCTAAGCATTATATAACATTTTAACAAGAATTTTGTAAATTTTTTTAAAGTTTTTGTTAAAAGTATTTACTAAACAGCCTAAGCCCTAAACCCTAAGCATTTTATAAACCATAAACCCTAAAACCTAAAATCTAAACCCTAATCCTTTTATAAAAATTTTAAAACCTAAAACCTAAACCTTAAACCCTAAACCCTGAACATTTTATAACATTTTAAAAATTGTTTTGTAACTTTTTTCCTAGTGTTTATTAAAAGCATTTACTGAAGTTTTTTAAGCCCTAGACCCTAAACCTTAAGCATTTTATAACATTTTAGCAAGTGTTTTGTAACTTTTTTTTTGTTTTTATTAAAAGCATTTACTAACATCTTATAAACCCTAAACACTCAACTCTAAACCCTAATAATTTTATTACATTTTAAACCCTAAACCCTAAAGCATGACCATTTTATAACATTTTAAAAAGTGTTTTGTAACTTTTTTTCAAGTGTTTATTAAAAGCATTTACATAAGTGTTTTAAACCCTTGACCCTAAACCCTAAACCCTCAAACCCCAAAACTAAGCATTTTATCACATTTTAAAAAATATTTTGTAGGTTTTTTCAAGTGTTTATTAAAACATTTACTAAAGTCTTATAAAAAATAAACATTAAATCCTCTGCATTTTTTAAAATTTTAAACCCTAAGCCCTAAGCATTTATTGAAATTTTAACAAGATTTTTGTATTTTTTTTTTAAACTTTTATTAAAAGAATTTACTAAAGTGTTATAAATCCTAAACACTAAACCATAAGCATTTTATAGCATTTAAAACCCCAAACCTGAAACCCTAAACTATAAAACTAGGTATTTTATAACATTTTACCAAGTGTTTTGTTACATTTTTTAAAGTTTTTATTAAAAGAATTTACTCATGTTTGATAAACCCTAAATACTAAACCCTAAATGTTTTATAACATTTTAATAAGCGCTATTTGTAACTTTTTTAAAGTTCTTATTAAAAGACTTTTACTAAAGTGTTATAAATCTCAAACACAAAGCCCTAACCCTAAATCCTAACCCTAAACGCTAAGAATTTTATAACATTTTAAAAAGCATTTTTGTAACTTTTTTAAAGTGTTTATTAAAATCATTTACTAAAGTGTTATAAACCCTAAACCCTAAAATCTAAGAAGTTTAAAACATTTTACCAAGAATTTTGTAGCTTTTACTTAAGTGTTTATTAAAAGAATTTATTAAAGTGTTATAAAACCAAAACCCCTTAAAACCTAAATGCAAAAACCTAAAACCCAAACCCCAAAACCCAAAACCAAAACCCTAAGCATTTTATAACCTTTTGTTTTGTATATTTTATTTAAATGTTTATTAAAAGAATTTACTATATTTTTATAAACTATAAACCGTAAAGCCTAAAACCTAAAGCCTAAACCCCAAAACCTAAACCCTAAAACTTAAACATTTTATAATGTTTTAAAAAGTGTTTTGCAACTTTTTTAAAGTGTTCATTAAAAGCACTTACTAAAGTGTTAGAAACCCTAAACCCTAACCCTAAACCATAAACCATAAAACACAAACACTAAATTATAAACCATAAACCATAAAGCCCAAACCCTAAACCTAAACCGTAAGTATTTTATAACATTTCACAAACTATTTTATAGCTTTTATTTAAGTGCTTATTAAAAGAATTTATTAAAGCGTTATAAACCCTAAACCGTAAACCCCAAACACTAAATCGTGAATCTTTTACACTAAACCATAAATCATAAGCATTTTATAACATTTCGAAGCCCAAACCCTAAACCCTAACCATTTTATAACATTTTAATAAGTGTTTCGTAACCTTTTGTTTTTAATTCCTGTTAAAAGCATTAACTAAAGTGTTATAAATCCGAAAAAGTAAACCCTAAACCCTAAGCATTTTATAACATTTTGAAAACGTTTTGTAACTTTTTTTAAGTGTTTATTGAAAAGATTTAATAAAGTGTTATAAACTCTAAACCTAAAATCTAAACCTTAAGCCCCAAATCCTAAACCCTAAACCCTAAAATTTTTATAACATTTTAAGAAGTGTTTTGTAGCTTTTTTTAAGTGTTCACTAAAAGCACTTACTAAAGTGTTATAAAACCTAAACATAAACCATAAATCGTAAACCATAAAACCCAAACCCTGAACCCTAAGTATTTTATAACATTTAAAGTGTTCTCTAACTTTTATTTAAGTGTTTATTTAAAGAATTTACTAAAGTGTTATAAAACCTAGAGCTTAAACCCTAAACCCTATACACTAAACCATAAACCCTAAGCATTATATAGGATTTAAAAAATTGTTTTGTAAATTTTATTTCAATTATTATTTAAAGCATTATAAACCTTAAACCCTAAAACCTACACCCTAAAAACTAAACCCAAAACCCAAAACCCTAAGCCCTAAGTATTTCATAACAATTTTGAAATTGTTTTTTAACATTTATTAAAGTGTTTATAAAAAACATTTACTTAATTGTTATAAACCCTAAGCCCTAAATCCTCAACCCCAAACCTGAAGCCCTAAACCATAAACCGTAAGCATTTTATACTAGTTTAAAAATCCTTTTTTTATTTTTATTTAAGTGTTTATTAAAAGAATTTACTAAAGTGTTATACACCCTAAACCCTAAACCAAAAGAAATTTACAACATTTTAAAAAGCATTTCGTAACTTTTATTTAAAGATTGATTAACAGAATTTACTAAAGTGTTATAAAATTTAAACCCTAAACCCTAAACCCTAAGCATTTTACAACATTTTAAAAAGAATTATGTAAATTTTGTTTAAGTTTTTACTAAAATAATTTACTAAAGTAATATAAACCCTAAACCCCAAAGCCTAAACCCTACACACTAAACTGTAAATGCTAGGAATTTTATAACATTTTAAAAATTGTTACGTATCTTTTATTTGAGTGTTTATTAAAATAATTTACTAAAGTGTTATAAACCTTAAAACATAAACCCTAAATCACAAACCCGTAACACCAAACCCTAGATACTAAAGTCCAAAGCATAAACCCTAAACGTTTTATAACATTTTAAAAATCATTTTGTAACTTTTATTTAAGTGTTTATTAAAAGAATTTACTAAAGTGTTATAAAAGCTAAGACCTAAACACTAAATCCCAAAACCCAAACCTCAAACCACAAATCCTAAACCCTAAACCTTAATCTCTAAATCCTAAACCCTAAACCCTAAACCCTAAGCATTTTATAACATTTTAAAAAACATTTGAAACTTTTATTTAATTGTTTATTAAAAGAATTTACTAAAGTCTTATAAACCCTAAACCCTAAACCTTAAAATCTAAAACCTAAAACCCAAACCCTAAACACTAAAACCTAAAACCAAAGCATTTTATAACATTTCAAATAGTGTTTTGTAGTTTTTATTTAATTGTTTATTAATAGAATTTGCCAACATGTTATAAACCCTAAACCCTAACCCCTAAACTCTAAACCCCAAACCCTCAACCCTAAACTATAAACTGGAAGCCCTAAACCGTAAATGTAAACTCTAAACCCTAAACCTTAAACCCTAATAGCTAAACCCTAAACCCTAATATTTTTATAACATTTTTAAAATCATTTTGTAACATTCTTAAACCTTGCAATCCTTGTAGTTCTTTTATAGTATTTGTGTAGTCATATTTCTAACCCACCCAATTGCAAGATTTCTATCAAAAGGTGGGGGGGAGGGGTGTGTAGATTGACTGTGCCTAATGATTAAGAACATGTGCTTCTTCATCTGGGGCCACATGTTCAAATCTAGAGGGGGGGTATGTACACCACAATAGATTTTAGCAATGAAATCGCTATGTGAAGACAAACCCTTTGTCACACAAACAAGGTGATGTTACACATCAATTTGGTGTCCAGGCTTGACCATGACCTTAAAATTAGATTATCTTTATTATTTATCTAGCCCCTCCTGAAAATACATTGTCATATTTCATATTATTATCAATATATATAATCTATATTTACATTAAAGTCTTACAAACTTTATTCCACAAGGTAATGAATTACCTTCAAATATTGAATTTCGCTACCTATATTTTATAGTTATGTAATTTAGTCAAGGAAATATTGAAATTGTTATATATAACCATCACACTTACTATGAAGGATGCCATGCACAAGAATGTGGGGAAGTGTGACACCCTCCTCCCATATCTACCCAAGTAATCGACCAATCGGGGTAAATATGCGACGAGAGGCCACTATGATATGATTTGACCTCGTAAGTCATGCCAAGGATGTGGAACCAACAAAAACACATCATACATAAATCCAACATCAGCATTAGGACCTTTAGGAACCAACCCAACCTTTTTGCCTACCAGCACCTTGGTCCCACTGAAATTTTGGACTACTTGACATATGTACACTCTCATGCTATAGGCATGCTAGAGTCCAAGGACCTCTGGAAGCACTCACAGGGACTATTTTTTTTAGTGTTTTGCAAGCATCCCCTATATCTAAGCCACTTTTTCAAGCCCATCGCCCAAGTCACTGCACAAATTTGAATCACATCTTTAGAACAATAAAAGAACAAGGAAATGACAATATAAATGCAATCAATTCAATAAGACCTTGACTAGACCCCTATTAACCATGAAAAGAATTATGTTAAACATATCATGAATATGTAGTCTACATGTGTAAATAACATATCTGAGCATAAGGGTCTCATACTTAGGTGAGAATCGCTAAGAGACATTGATGCCTCAACATGTTAACTTCCATTGTTAACATGTTGAAAAGTGATTAAGGTTTTCCCCTTTTCCCTTCTCTACTAGACTGAAAAAATGCTAACACACAAGAACACTTACACCAAGTTGAGGAGTTTAGATACCAGCATAGGCACGGATCTAATAGGTTCCCTCAAGGTTCTCTTGTTGGATGAATCATATTTTCCATATTGCCTTAGCTCAACCTATGAAATTTCCCCAGAGAAACAAGGTGACTTAATATTAATAGGTCAATTTATTCATGAAAAGGTTTGGTTGAATTAATATTTTCTTATATAATAATGTAGTGATTGATTCGTGTTCATTTGTTTGAAATGTTATATTTTAAAATGGTTAAATATATTTATTTTTATATGTGTTATGATAAGTTGCATTAACAATTTAAAAAGCTCCTTGCTTTGAGATCATAATCTTTACTAACAGGGTAAACCACGTGAAGGTGGAAACTTAAATGCCCCAAAAACTTTGCATTGTTGATATGGGCTATTTTACATATCGACATGGAGAGATGATTTAATATATTGATTTAGTATATTAAACAATTAAAGATGTTAATGGATATTTTTTTTAACATATTAATTTATCAACATTACTGAAAATAGATTATGAATTTTTTTGCATTAATCACATTATTATTTGTGTGGTAGTAATATTTATTAAAAATAGTTA
>APFE030829335.1:0-17908 GCA_000404065.3 Pinus taeda | reverse complement strand
ATATATATATATATCCGCACATTAAACTAAATCCCACTCATTCCTTTGGACTTACACAAGAAATCCTTCATATCGTGCTATATTCTATTATAATGTTTATATAATAGAAATCACCATAAACATGCATAAACCATACCTTTTCGCCTTTTTACAGCCCTTGCACGTTTTCCAATGCATGCCTTTATCACAATGAGGCATCGACTCTCTACAGTCACACTACACATGAACCTTCCGCTTCCGATATGCGATTACACTGCTGAATTTCAAATACTACAAACTGCGCCATATAATTCCATCGAGTCCGCCATCTCAATGCCTCTATCACAACCCTTCTCCACCATCGATCTTATCCTCGATTTGACGACTATACTCCTTCTTGATCAACAGACTTTCCCGACGCTTTACAACCGTTGATCAAGATCTGCTTGATCCAACGCTCTATAGCAATTTCAGGTGAACAAGTTACGCGAGGTTTAACGCCTCTTCCGATCCGATGGAATTATAAACTGCCAACTTATAAAAGTTCGGGTCCGCCCCTTACGGTTAATGCTCGATCAACTTACGGCCCGATATCCGTTGGATGATGAGGTCTTTAGATCCTACAGTTCAGATCGATACCCATCTTCTCTCTCCGCTAGTACTTAGATTGAATCTCTGTCGTTGTTCTTCTTCTTGATCCGACGGTCCACACTTGATATCGCTTGATCGCAATCAGGGATTGCTTACGGCCCTCGTTCACTGTGCCTGTTGCTTTCCTCCGATGCGATATATCAGAGCGATCGCACTTCGTAACACTTCAAGGCTAGTTCATTTCTCTTATGATCTAATCCTATCCGTTGATCCTAAAGATCCAACAGATCCTATGCACCGATACTTTATTATTTTTCTCATTAAGATCCTTTGTCTCTTCTCTTCCTCTGTGTATTCGCCTTGAATCTGCCTGCACACATAATTATACTGAATTCCAATTCAATCATCACTCATCATTTAACACTTGAACACACATTCAAACTCAGAATTGAGTTGATTATTTTAAAAGTATAAACAATTATTACAGAATGAGATCTCTATCTCTCTGGCCTGATGTTCTAATATCAGTGGCCTCTGTTTACACAATGCCCATAGGCTTAAAACCACACTCTAGCTATCTATCTAGCCTGTCTAATTTCTTACTTTATAACCCCTGTATTTGCCTTTTAGGCTTACATTTATACAAAGGGATTCTAAAACCAATTCTGGTTTATATCCATAAATTCTTTAACAAAATTCCTAAATCTCTTCCTTATTCATAAAACTCCTCTCTAATCCATAAATTCATGCACTGACTCCTAATCTAAGTTTGACAATTAAATCTCAAATCCCTCTATCTCTCAACTATGCTAAATCTCTCATGTTCTCCTACGTTCGAAAACATTTACAAATATGTCTCACTATATTCAATTAAATCATATTCTCTTTAAAATCACTCAAAAGCCTAAATAATTATATTAATCCACACTTAGAGACCAACTCCCTTGAAAACACAATACCCTTGTGTCTACTAAAATACAATGGCATTATTGGGCTGAATGCTCTTGCGTCAGACTCCCAAAGTAGAAAATTTTCATGATCTCCTAATCGTGTGTGTTCATAAGTTCATAGAAATCCTCAAAGGTCCCAAACTTTAGTTTGTAGCTGCCCAAATGTCTTGCACCTTTGTTGCTGTTGTATGTTTGTTGTATTCTGTTTCATCTTCCTCTCCTTATCAATCAGGTTCAAGTTCTGATTGATCATGCCTCTTGCTGCTATCAATTTCCTCCACATCAACTGTTTCATAATCAACTGCCATAATTCTTCAATCTCTGTTTCTAGTTCATCCTTGGACTGGTCCATATTCTGCCACTTATTTCTATTTCTTTCTCTCTGTTTTAGTTTGTTGTTGTTGTCCACTAACTCTTCAAACTATTGTTGGTTACTTTCACTTTGTAGTTGTTGGTTTATTTTTTCTTCACTTATTCTGATTGTCTCCCTTTCATCCTTACCCTCTGTCAAGATTATCTCTTTCTGCACTGAATCCTGACTTTCCAGCATTCTCTCCAGCAATTGAACATCTCCATTCCATGGATTAAATTCTTCCATAGAGTCTTCTTCTTCCATTTTTATTTGGCTGTTCATTTGTGCCAAATTTCCTCCAGCATCTGCAACTAAACTTGCACTCATAAAACAATTATTAAAATAAAAAACATAAGACTTCTGCGTCTTTTCCTCCTTTGGCAAAAATTCAGCATGCTGTTATGTTTTCTCCTCCTCTATCAGCACATCAATACGCTGATTTGAATTCTCAAAAGAATTCATGAGACTGTCAACTAGTCTCTCCTCCACACCATATGTTCTAATGATGTCTTTTTGTCCCTGTCCACTGTAGTGAACTTCTTCATTCTCATTCAATTCTGATTTTACAACCTGAACACTTACTTTTTGGTCTTTTAGCCTTTTCTCCAAAAGACTTAACTCCTGCCACAAATTTCCCATCTCACTTGGAATTTCTCCCAAAATTTCTATATGATTCTCACTATCTTCTTCTTTGTCACAAGCATAACTTATTGACACTATTTCTTCATTCTCGATTAGAATAAAATTCTGATCCTCCATCTCTTTGATAGTTTTATATGTTTGTTCATCGCTCTCCCTTTGATCATTTAAGAAAACCAATTCCTCGTTATTCTCTTCAATAGCAAATTTCTTATCATAGGACATAACTGTCTCATCCCCACTGAAGATATTTCCTCCATTAAGCATGGAATTTATGAACTCCTTTTGTTGTAATAAATCAACTTGATATTCATTTGAAAAGCAGTCATCATCATACTTTACTTGGAAATTTTAAGCTTCATTCAAGACATTTCCATAAAATGGTTTATCTTCTGCAATACTTGCATTCATACACAACCTGTCAGTTGTAAAACCACAAGACCTCATCATCTCATTTGATGATTCAATCACCAATTCCTCCTGTTGTTCCAAGTCCTTTACATGACTTAGAAATATTTCGATGGTCTTCTTCTCAATCTCATCAAGTCCTTTACTTGATTGCTTGATATCCTTGTCTACTTCCTCTTTTAAAACAGAATTTAGATTATGCTTGTCTTCTTCCCTCTTTATGACAATATCAACAAATTGTCCTTCTTTACATGTTTCACCTATAAACATACACAAATTATCAGATTTAAAATCATCAGACCTTTTGGTCTCACTTAAAGTTTCAGCCTTCAAGTCTTCATCTTCTCCCAGAACTTCACCCTGCTCTAGTTCACAAATGGACACTTCCATTTCCAACTCAGCTTTTTTGAGTTTTTCCATCAGCCACCTTACTTGCCTCTGTTGTAGCCTTCTCTGCAACTTATGCCACTTCACTGGATTCTTCTTTAATACCCAACCTTTTCTTTGACTTTCCTCTAGCAACATTATCAATACTTCGAGTTGTTCTTTCATCTCAGAAATCTCTCTGTCAATTTCCTCTTGACTCATCCTCTTGCCATTTGCCTTGGCATTTTCTTTCTTAATCTTTCTTTTGTTGTAGTCTTCCTCAAAACCTCTTCTATGACTATCAGTAGCCATCTTCTTCTCCATCTTCATGAGTTCCTCACTCATTCACTATGAGCTACACTAAAGCCTTTGCGACAGCAATTCCTCCTTACTGCCACTTACCTCACCAACCTTTCCTCAGTACTTGGTATTTTGGCAAGCAATTATTTCTCTATCTCTGGAACCTCCTTTGAGCACTCTCCTCTGCACCTTCTAGGCTTCAACTCATCTGCACCTTCTCAAGAACAAAACTTTCCTCTTGTATTTTAATCACCATGAAATACATGGTTCTGACCACTTCTTCTTTTGCTTAGAAAGTCTTACCAAATTCCTTCATTACTTAGCAATTATACCCACATCCTCTGTGGAATTACCTTTGTGATCTACAACAATACCTCTTTAGTAACAAGTCTCCTCCTTGCTACATATGCCTCACTAAGCTTCTCTCCTTTGAGCTCAGTCTTTTAGCATCTCTCTGTTTCTTTCCTTTGGAACCAATTGATCACTCCTTGCTCTAGACTTGCTACAATATTCTCACCTCCTTATGATGTCACCTGTGCAACCATATAAAAACCACATATTCTCCAATATTCAAATCAAAACAAAACATGTCATCTCACCTTCAAGATCTCCGCATGATCTTGTTCCACCATTCCACCTGTACTTTGAATGGATTGTCCTCTGTTTCTTGCATCTGCTACACATCACCTCTATGTACCTTGTTTGTCATATTAGAATCTGATCCTCTCTTGCTTGCATATACATCTTAAAACACAACTCTGTTCTAAGTCCTTTTCTACATAATTCCCTTATTCTATTCTGCTATCAATTGTTCCAATAACAATTATGCTCTAATACCAAATGACGCAGGGTTACCCCTCATTTCACCCACAGTATGCATGTCTTATGCATATATCTGATACGTCCCTGGAATTTTAACTCACTAAGGAGTCAAATCTTCAATTCTTAAGGTTTAAGGCCCCTTTCGTAAACTCTGCAGAATGATCTATAGAATAACAAAGTCTACCATTAATCCTCCCTTTCCTTTATATCGAAACTCATTCTCCATCTATCGAGACTTAATCACCCCTCTAAACCTTCGTTAACCTTTTGTTAACCCATATATATATATATATATATATATATCTATATATCTGCACATTAAACTAAATCCCACTTATTCCTTAGGAGTTACACAACAAATCTTTCATATCACACTATATTCTATTATAATGTTTATATAATAAAAATCACCATAAACATGCATAAACCATACCTTTTCGCCTTTTTACAGCCCTTCATGTTTTCCAATGCATGCCTTTATCGCAATTGGGTATCAGCTCTCCGCAATCACACTACACATGAACCTTCCACTTCTGATATGCGATTACACTGCTGAATTTCGAATACTACAAAATGCGCCATATAATTCTATCGGGTCCGCCATCTCAATGCCTTTGTCGCAACCCTTCTCCACCATTGATCTTATCCTCAATCCGACGGCTGTACTCCTTCCCAATCAACAGACTTTCCCGTTTCTTTACCATTGTTGATCAAGATCCGCTTAATCCGACGCTCTACAGCAATTTCGAGTCAACAAGTTACGCGAGGGTTAATGCCTTTTCAGATCCGATGGCATTATAAACTCCCAACTTATAAAAGTTCTGGTTTGCCCCTTACGGTTAATGCTCGATCAACTTATGGCCCGATATCCATTGGATGACGAGGTCTTTAGATCCTACGGTCTAGATCGATACCCGTCTTCTCTCTCCGCCAGTACTTAGATTGAATCTTCGTCGTTGTTCTTCTTCTTGATCTGACAGTCCACACTTGATATTGCTTGATCGCAATTGGGGATTGCTTAAGGCCCTCGTTCACTGCTCCTGTTGCTTTCCTCCGATGTGATATATCGGAGCGATCGCACTTCACAACACTTCAAAGCTAGTTCATTTCTCTTGCGATCTAATCATGTCCGTTGATCCTAAAGATCCAACGGATCTTGTGCGCCGATACTTTATTCTTTCGCCCATTAAGATCCTCTGTCTCTTCTCTTCCTCAATGTATTCGCCTCAACTCTGCCTGCACACATAATTATACTGAATTCCAATTCAATCATCACTCATCATTTAACACTCGAACACATTCGAACTCAAAATTGAGTTGATTATATTAATAAATATAAACAATGATTACAGAATGAGATCTTTGTCTCTCTAACCTGATGTTCTAATATCAGTAGCCTTTGTTTACACTCTGCCCATAGGCTTAAAACCACACTCTAGCTATCTATCTAACCTGTCTAATTTCTTACTTTCTAACCCCTGCGTTTGCCTTTTAGGCTTACATTTATACAAAGGGATTCTAAAACCAATTCTGGTTTAGATCCATAAATTCCTTAACAAAATAACTAAACATCTTCCTTATTCTTAAAACTCCTCTCTAATCCATAAATTCATGCACTGACTCCTAATCTGAGTTTTATAATTAATTTTCAAATCCCTCTATCTCTCAACTATCCTAAATCTCTCATGTTCTCCTACATTCGAGAACATTTACAAATATGTCTCACTATATTCAATTAAATCCTATTCTCTTTAAAATCACTCAAAAGCCTAAATATTTACATTAATTCATACTTAAGAGACCAACTCCCTTGAAAACACAATACCCCTATGTCTACTAAAATATTATTGAGCTAAATGCTCCTGCATCACTACACCAACCATTATACTTAATAATCTTATATCTTTAACAATTATTATATTTCTGTATCCAAAACTCTCATTTTATATAATTCTGCGTCGTTGTACATTCATAATTATGCATATTATTGCTTTACCTGCAATGTCATTATTTTTCAATAATGTAAATTATTTAACAACAATACATATGGTTAAATATAATTTTGTTGGTTTATTAAAGTAATTGGATAGTTAATTGTTAATCAGAATTATTTGTAGAGAGATAATTTTAGACATTATTATCTTAAATATTTAAAAAAAATGTTGATATTTATGAAAGTTATTAGTGCAACAGAACTCTCAAAAATTCCTAAGAGGGCATGCAATGCCCCCATATATTTCTAATTAATTTCAGTGTTTAATGCCCTCATATGTTTCCAATTGGTTTCATTTATATCAATCTATGTCTATCTATTTAACATGGCATTAGAACAGATTTAAAACTCTCCGCAGAATGAGGAGCACATAGCAAATCAAGGTTAGAGATTTAATAAAAGAGAGCAGACAACCAAAAGAGCCAAACATACCAACCAATTCTAAGGTTAGAGATTAGAGTTGGTCTTCCATGCAAGAAGAGCCAAACATACCAGAGGAAGGTTAGAGAGCAGAGCACCAAAAGAGCCAAACATACCATAGCAAGGTTAGAGAGCAGACCACCAAAAGAACCAAACATACCATATAAATTGTGATAAAAGAGAGCAGACCACCAAAAGAGCAAGGTTAGAGATTAGATTTGGTCTTCCATGCACGAAGAGTTGTCGATTCACTGTTCACTACCACCGCAGTGTCTAGAGCTGCTTAGCCATGGACGTGGTCGTTTAACGTTGATAAAAGGCGGCCCCGAGTCACCTTATTCGTTCATATAAGAAACTTATTCGCTAATAAAGAGGGTCAACAGCCTAACCTACGTAGGAGTTTGTTTGAGCCGAAGGTATTTCCAAGTTCAAAGACCATCAATAAATATCTAAAGTTTAATTTTGAGAAGGTTTGAAAATTCAAATATTTTTTAAAAAATCAAAGAAAGTTATTTTTAAAAAGATGATTGAGTAATAAATTAGTTTAGATTTATTTTAATTTCAGATTTATTAAGTGTGGAGAAGGATTTTTTCAAGTGTAAAATTTAAGAAAGATTTGCATCTTGAGAGATTTGATTTTTTAGAAGCTTGATAGATCAGCGTTTAAGATGGATCTAGGTTGGTTTAAGTATTAATTTTACTTTTTACTTCAATTTTTATTTTCATATAATTTCTCTTAAAATGTTTTAATTAATAATTTTATTTTTTTATATTTTTTGTAATTTGGCTGGGTCAAAATGTTTAGATAACATAATATAAATGGACATTACAACAACTCCTCCATACTGGGATAGAGAGTCTCTTTGCCCAAAAATGGAATAGAATTATATCTAAAAAAAATATTTATAAGATATTTCGATTGTGAAATGAGAATAGATTTTGGCATGTGGTAGTGATGAGCCATAGTATTGGCCCATGGTATAGTATGGTTAAAAATATCCATAGTAAAGTGGGGTGAGTATCCATGGTTAAAAGTCTTGTTAATGGTAAGTATTATTATTTTGATTGTGAAATGAGGGATGATTTGTGGGCATGTGGTATTGATGAGCCATCGTATTGGCCCATGGTATGGTATGGTTAATAATATCCATGGTAAAGTGGTGATAAATATTCATAGTTAAAAATTTTGTTATATTGTAAGTATTAAGGTTTTTTTGTGTTCATTGATGAAATTTAAATTTGGCTACATAATTATTATTTTAATTTATTTGGTGAAATAGATCTTAATTTAGCTACTATTTATATCTTATATATTTTTTCATGTGACAGAGGTATAGATATATCTCAAAAGTAATTATAATAATTTTTCTTTAATTTAATAAAATATGCTATAAAATTAAATTCAAATAAACTATTTATAAAATATTTTTAGTGTGAAATGAAAGATGGTTTTTGGGCATGTTGTATTGAAGAGCCATGGTATTGGTGCATGGTATTGTAACAAAGCCTATTTACAAGTTAATAATATCTATGGCAAAGTGGACATGAACGGTTTAACATATATTGTAAGTTTATGTGCTTATTAATTAAATTTAAATATAGTTACATAATCATTATTCTATTTTATAAGATAAAATGAATTTTAACTTATTGTTGCTACTTATATATTTTAATGTAATATGTATGTTATGAATTTTTCTAACCTAAAAAGTTATTCATAATTTTATTAATAATAACAAAATTACAATGTAACAAATCGGAAATTTATTATTTGATTACTTTTAACTTTTTACAGACACTACAACATCTCCCTGGGGCTCTATATTAATTTAACAGACATGTAAATGTTTACCAATAATATAAATTCAACATATTAGGCCTACATGTAAAAATGTTTACAAACTTTCTTACATTGCATCTACACATTACCCCTATACTAAGTTGTAGAGTGCCTCTCTGCGCAAACAAAAAAAAAAGGTGTCCCTGCAAGTATATTAGTATATTAAAGAAATTAGAAACAATCTTTTGGCATAGAATCTTTTCATTTATGGCTTTTATAGGTAATTTGGGTAGACACTAAGACTAGTTTTGTTTGGCAAGAACTTTAAATTTTAGTTTATGAGAATGAGGACCCTTTTACAAGTATAAGAATGTTGGGAAGTGTTGGAAGGCATCCTCACACTTGTATGTGACCCCACTCACTTAAATCACATTACAACCATGCTCTTTGTAACTCTATGCAATCACATGGGCAATACCTGCGTTGATCTAGAGTTTTCAGGGGCATGTCCAACATCACCGTTGCTTGATCCAGGAATTGACGATGGCCATATGCTTCTTCCACCAAAACATCTACAACCACCAACCCGCTATCATTTGGAGCTTATATAATTTAAGGCATTAGTCATTTTCCAAGCAGACATAACCCACGTTGCGTCTATCAGTTTTGTGTGAGAAATCACGTGCCAATATGCTCGCATTTCCTTGGCAAAGCTCATCAAATCTTGCATTGCACACCAATGACCCAACAACCATGGATGCAATGTGACAACCATGACCACTTGGGTGCAACCACATGTAGCCTTAGCAAAAGACATGGCACTAATCAACCTTTCACAAGGCTCATTTCTTTACTGGCAAAGTCCAGGCTCTCGAGCTAGACATCGACATGCAACACATCAATGATGACATGGATAGCTTGATCATACGCTGACCATGTTGATCCCTTATTCTCATCAAATCCCAAAAAATGTTTGGGGCTCCTTGTGGTGTGGAGCTCATATAATATTTTTGAAAAATCCCTTCTATGCTTTCTAGAGTCTCAACCTGCGCACAACGCAATCTTTCAACTACTTGTTTCTTATAGCTCGGGCGCTCCATGAGAATTTGGCAGCGTCGAGAGCTTGATCGGGATTTCCTCTCACCACTTCCGCTTTTTCTAGCCACACCTCCTTACTCTCCAATGCTTCTTTGCCCACCCAAGTACCATTGATCCATTAACTCACCTTAGAGTCATTAAACCCTACAACATTCCTCAACAAGCAATCATCTGTGATCAAACTATGCATAGCAATGATCAATCAACAATGATTTTTCGCACTTGTAGGTAGTTTCAAACCTCGCTCTCAGCCAAAAAAAATAAAAAATAAAAAAATAAAATAAAATATTACTTATGTTTATTAGAGGAACAATAAACCATTACCACATAAACATAAAAAAAACACATGCAAACATAAACACCAATGTTTATTCTGGGAAATGGAAAAACCTAACCTAATGGAATTCTATTAGTCTCTTTGGAAAAAACCCTGGCCAAGCTAACCAAGTGAGCCTTCATTTCTCACATCCCTAGCCTTATGCCCCAAGTTAGTACATAAGAAACAATAACCATTAAATATACTAGGTTACCTAGATAAAATGGAATGCTTTGATGTTGTTGGAATTCTAAAGAAATTCTTCCGTGGAAGAGATACAACCCTTTGTTGAGTATCATTTTCAACCTTTTTATGTCCTTCACTTCGATTTGGCCTTTGGAGGATTTTGCTATCAGGGTTCTCTTCAACCTTGCTTTGCAAGGGCTTCGAGCTTGTGCCTCCGTTGCATGGAGCTTCACCTACTTCTTTTTCCTTCATCTTCAAGGGAGGAATTTCTTGATCCTTCTCATTAATGACATGATTTTTCTTTTCAACATCTTGCAATTTCTCCTTTTACCATTCCTTGAGAATTTTTATTTCATCTAAAGCTACATCAAGTTCCTTTTGCTTTTGATTAACTTTTGCCTCATATTTCTGAACAGATTCTTCTAATTGACTTGCCAAGTTTTTCTCTTTCTTCTCTTCTTCCTCTATTTGAAGTCTTAGAAGGGAAACTCATTCTTCAAGTATCTGATTTCGCTTCCTTTCTTTGTTAAGATCACATAAGGTGCTGATAAATTCTCTTTCCATGTCAAATACTACTTCCTCTTCATATACTTCATTGGAATCGCAATCATCATCATCATCATCGTCTTCATTTTGATCTGCATGATTCCTTGAGTAGAAATTATGAAGCTTCTTTTAAAGCCTTTTGGCTGATGAGAATTGATCTACTTTGGCTTTCACATAATCTGATAGAGCATTAATAATAAAATTCATGGTTTTATATTGTACCTTTTATATTTGTCGGTAGATGTGTCTCCAGAAACAACAAAGGTCCATACATCATATCCATGAGATTTCACATAGGCTTACATTATGGATTCTGATATGTTATATTTGGTTTCATTAAACTCAAGAGCTTGACCAACTTTATTCTCTCCATTAGATGTAACAGATTTTGAGTCCATTGTGATACCAAAGACTTCCTTTGATTCCTTTTAATGGTTGGCAGCTTGCTTCCTCGACCTTCCTATCTTGATTCACCTGAGGTCTACCTTCCAGTTGTTAGGCTACAACTAAAGGAGCCTGCTCTAATTCCAATTGTTGGAAATACTGAGAGGGGTTGAATCAGTGTTTCACTCCAATTAGTTATTTTTTAATCTTAGAGCATTAATTAACATTAGCATCAGATCAAAACATAAATTAAAAACACCATTGAACAATGCATAATATCAAAGGCAGTAGCCACAATATTTTTAGGTGGAAACCCTTCCTGGAGAAAAACCACCGAACGCTTCTTAATTTAGGACTTTCAAAAATACATGAATAGAAAGCTCCAACTTCTAGGATTTATCAGCTCCAACTAAAGGGATGCTCCAACACCCTAATTTATGAAATCCAATTGCAAGGATGCTCCAATGCCTTGGTTTACCAGCTTCAATTGGAAGGATGCTCTAATGCCCTCGTTTACCAGCTCCAACTGGAAGGATGATACAACACCTTGCCTAGGACCCAACCTGCCCTAGCACCACCCTGTCACCCTGAGGTATTCTTGGGATTCAACCTAAAGGACACTCCAATCTCTGCCTTGAACCACCCTGCCACCCTACTCAGCAAACTGCCACTTTCCCTGAATATTTCATCCTTCAATTTACCACAATGAATCACATTTCACAATTTTCACACTGGACCCACATCTACTCAATAAACAACATCAAAATACAATGCAATATTGCTCAACAATCAAATATGCTTCAATACCAATGATATCCAATAATCAAGATAATTTGGTTATGAAGGTAAAATCAACAATAGTAAACTTTTACTCATGAATAACATCAAGCTCAAACAACCTAACCATCAAACCATTCTACCCTATCATCTTAGACTGGAAAATGTCATTAATTAATGTGAAAACCCTAGCTCATCAATTTCATCATATTCTCACTGGAAAATATCATGAACCTCAACAACACTACAAGCAACAATGTATTCAGGAACAATGCATACTTGAAGCAGCGTAACATAGATCAACAACACTCTGTGTCTTTTATCAATGATAGAACCTTAGCATCAACAATATGTCATCATTTGACATTGACCAGCAATCCTACTCTTGCTTAGCAATACATCTCACTACATCCTTTATACCAGCACTTGATAGTTAATACTCTCTAGACTACAATTGAGTACATTTCTACCCATAATGCCTACTACACAAACCATAGCAGCAACAAAAAAAAACTATGCTCCAAGACCCAATAAACATGTTTCTTGACATGAGTAGTGATAATACAGGGCTTGTACCTCAATAATACATATTAGCTATAACAATCTTACTGTCAATAATGACATATATAAATAGATTAGCACTGTTATCTCTTCCTCTACATGCAATGGTCAACGAGAATATGTCGTGACGATCAATCAACAACCTTTATTGAATTGTCAAGTTTAGATACAATTGTAAGAATTCCTGCTATAGTTCAAGAATAGTTTGGCTCATACCTCTGATTTTTTCAATTGTCATCTTCACAATAACAAATAACACAATTCATAAATATTGTTTCATATCTTGATGAAGAATGTACCAAATTACCTTGCAATTTATCTTTTTCTGAAGATGCCCTTGTTGTGAAGAGTTTACCCCTAATTCATCACTCTGATCATACCCTAGAGACTTCCTTAAGTCTATGCCCAAGATGTCCAGATATCACCGTGTACAAAGTTCTTGCCCTAACCACAGTTGAAACCAATTTAAAGTGAATGACTATCACAAGAATCAACCCAAGACATACCTTGGTCTTGAAGACAATTTGCAGTGTAGGCTATCCATAAAATTCTTGCCTTCAACAACAACTTTACTCAATTCTTGACCTTGTATGAATTGTCAACACATTGCAACAAGCTCTAATAATTATTAGGCATGTAACAAGATATACAGTATTCGCACCTTTGCCCTTACTAATCAACTTAAGCACAACATTGTTATAACCAAGTCAACGCAAACACCAAAACAAAAATATGCGCACATACCAATACACTTTAACTAATTACAACCTCAAACAATTTCCTATAAATTAGATCCTCAACTCCACTCTTTGCTATGGGCACTAAATCACATACTGTGCACAGAAAAGAAAAAATCATACACTCAACAACCTTGCAATCATTATCAATGCAATAACACAAAATCATACTCAGAAAACCAAAGCAAATAAGCCAATCCTCAAAACAAGGTACATCAATATGTGATCATCATATCACACCAGAACCTAATCAGAGAGGATATGTCACCACAATTCATTGATATAAACTCAAGGGCCTTTATTCCAAAATTGAAATGTGTTTGATTACTTGACACACACACTATAGATCATATGCTACAACCTCATGTTAGGCATACACCTATGTTAGAACAAACTAAAGGGGGCATTCTTCTAAAAAGAACAAATAAGGAATGTTGTCGATATTGAACCAGAACAATCACTAGTTCAAATAGATACCTAAACACACCAGAACAATCACCAGATCATTTAAACACCTTTGCGCACCAAAATAATCACCAGATCTATTCAATACATGCTAATAGAACTTACTTCAAAATAGGCTCATATTTAAATACGCATTCATCCGAGCAAAAACACTTATGCACTAGATCGGATCCTCAGACATTCACCTGATCGTAGAAACATTGTTGACATCAATGGAAACACAAAATTTCCAAAAAGTAGAAATGTAAACTTATTGGAGGAAAAATATTAGAACAATTAATAGAATGAAGCATTGAATATAGGTTATCCATCTCTTCCAGGAAATGAATAGGTGGAAATTTCAAGACAAGCCCCTTCGACAAGATTGCAAAGGTTACAGGTGCAAAGTAAGGAAGATAGTGTTTCTTCTAGTAGATTTAGTGAGAAATCAGAGAAATAGTCCATCTCCTAGCAGTGGATTAGAAGATTTGATGAGAAATCAAAGAACAAGGAGCTTAAGAGAAATATATGAGCAATGCGATGACATATATCAACAAGCCAATTTTTCCTTAGTATCTTGTTATCCTAATTATTTTGAATAGGTTGTGAAAGAAGTGCATTGGATATAGGACATGAATGAAGAGATTAAAGCTATTGAAATGAATGAGATGATAGATCTTGTTGAACTCCCAACAGATAAAGTCACCATTGGTCTTAAGTGGGTGTACAACACAAAACTAGATGAGAAAGATAAATTAGAGAAATATAAGGCAAGGCTAGTTGCCAAAGGATTTTCTCAACACCTAGGTATTGACTATGGTGAAACCTTTGCTCAACTAGCAATATTGGATATCATTAGATCCATGTTACTAGATGACTATCAAGTCAACTTTCTCAAATGGAAAACTAGAAGAGGAGGTGCATGTTACTTAGCCACCAAGATTTGAAGTAAAAGGCCAAGAGTACAAAGTGTACAAGTTGAAGAAAACCTTGTATGGATTGATGCAATCTCCAAGAGCTTGGCATAGTCTGATTGAGTCATATTTACTCAACAATGGATTCAATAGGAGTAGTTATGAGCCCACTCTCTATACCAAATCAAGTCACGGTAAAATTCTTATAACTTGTATTTATGTTGATGACATGATATATTCTAGGAATCTTAAGTTAGATGATTTCAAAGCCAACATGAAAGGATAATTTCAAATGAAATACTTTCATATCATATAGTACTTTTTGGGAAGTAAATTCAAGCAATCTACTCAATTGATTTTCATATGTCAACAAAAGTATGACACATTTATCTTAAATAGGTTTAGGATGGAAAAATGCAAACGACTAGAGACACCTATTACAATAAGAACAAATTTGAGCAAGTAGGTTCATGGACCAGGAGTGGATTCAACTTGTATAAGAGTCTTGCAAGTAATTTCATGTACCTTACTACATCTAGACCTGATATTATGTATGCAATTAGTTTCATTTCCAAAATTATGGAGTCTCTTAAGGAATCTCACTGGAAATTTGGAGAAAAAAGAAATGAGGTATATTGTAGGTACAAGCCATTATGGATTTTGGTACACACATTCTAAAGACAACATTCTCATAATATACATAAACAATGAATTTTTTGCTTGTATTAATGATAGGAAAAGCACATTACGACATATTTTTCACTTGGGCACAAATTTGATGTCATGGGCTTTTAAGAAACATTCAACTATCTTAACATCTTTCATAGAAGAACAATATGTAGTAGCTACTACAACATCATGCCATGCAGTTTGGCTAAGAAGATCCTTGAAAGGCCTTGCACATGTGGAGAAGGAGCCAAATTCTATCTTTTGTGACAACAATTAAGCAATTTCATTGTCAAAGAACCATTTTTTTCACAAGAAAAGCAAGCACATTAACACTAGCTATCACTTCATTCATGAGCTTATCAACAATGGTGATACATTTCTTCAAGTTTGTGGATCTTGAGATCAACTAACAAATATCTTCAACAAACCATTAGGAAAAAGTGTTTAAAAGTTCCAAACAACACTTGGGAATTATTAGTGTTGAGGAATGTAATAGTTAAGAATAAGGGGGTTTGTTATTAAAGTATAACCTATCATGTTAATTTAACTAGTTGGACACTTAGATCTCAGTCCAAGGTATTTTTAGAGAAATATTTTTAGACACTATCGATCCAAATATTTTTCGAAAATTCTTGATATCTCTAAAGGTAGATATCCTAAACAATTCTAAAAAATCCTTGGCTTATTGTAAAATATATTTAATGGTGAAAAGGGTGTGCAATGCCCCATATGTTTCCAATTGATTTCATTCCTTCTCTAATTGTTTGTTTCGTTCACATATTTAACAATTTTTTTTAGTAAGGTAAGAAGTTTCCATCACTCTGTCAAGAAAGATACATGGTTTTCTATTTCTCCCGCGTTGGTCTACCACTAGGGAAACTAGACCAGCGATGGAAGAACAAAGACTTAGTCAAAAATAGTACAAACAAAGGACATTTGTGATGATAATGGCTGTCCATGATGATGATATCCATATAACAATACATAGTATCTATCTGAGGCTTAGGAAAAAAAAAGATAACTAAACTTAATATATAACCTATAAAAGACCAACATGAAAGCAATATAATCCAAATAGCAACCCATGAAGAGAGTTTGGGAGGACATAGAAACATCTATAGGGTTTGCAAGGTCTGTAGCAAGGCAGAGCCCTTGCCTTTCTATAGCGAAACCTCAATTCTAGCCAACCGAAGGGGCATATCTATGCATTTCAGCCCAATTTCACAGTGATCCAATTGCTATTCATTAATCGACATAAGGATCTCCTTTTTTGACTCATTTCATTCCAACAAGACCTCGCTAAGAAAGGATTTCATGTTTCAATACAATTCAATTGTGCATAGATATCGATTTTGGGGCCATGGTTGTTGCCTAGGTCCAACACCCACTCAACCACCAAGGCAAGAATTTTTGCGTCTATGTATTCTTCACTATCAAAATGGACTTTCTCATCTACATGGTTGATCTTCTATTGAATTGGATTAGGAGTTTGTGCTTGATAACGCCTGCCATCATTGTGGGTGCAAATGCAAGTGCACCCTTCCACCCTCGAGGAGGAGCCTATATGAATCTTTTCTCTCTGTCTTGGCATGGAGGTAGGGCCATTGTAAGAATGCTGAAGCAATAGGGAGAGTATGGAGCTAGTGAGGGGGCGGACAAAGGACAAATTGTGAGGAGAAGCACTTGATAAAAGAGAAAGGGAGATTGAGCAAGAGGAAAGATGGAGCATAAAGGAGGATTTGTAAGGAGAGAGAAGGAAGAGAGAATCTAAGAATCAAAATAGTTCACCATCCCACAAAATAAAAACCTTGAATAATATGACATAAATTGATGCAACCAATGAAAGTTCGCTTTTTGAGAATAACTATGAACTTTGCAAACAACCCCCTTGACTAACAAAATATCCTCACAGTTTTTTAATAGTGGGAGAAACTAATCAAACTAGAAACCATACATGCCAATAACACCACTAAGAAAATGGGACACATGTGTACCTTTGTTAGCATGTTAGTTGAGAGAATGAGAGTAGTGCATAGTGCTCTTGGACCAATTTCCATGCCCAACATCTACCTCGAACTTCAAAATACCGCTCATTCATAAGGAAGAGACTGACGGTGATAAGAACTAAGTGTATCCAGGGCTGAATGAAACGCAAAAATCCCAAGATGGGCCAAAGAAAAAGTGAGGTGGGGGTGGCCAAGTTAGGAGGACCATGGCCAGCCCCCTCAACAAAGATAGAAACAATTGTGCAAGCATGGAATTTCCCACAAAGACTATCAAAAATATTGAATGAGAGAAGTCTTTTGCAGATTGCCTTTGCATAAATAAGATTATGGAATAACCAAGCCATATAGATTAACATGTGAGCCTCAAGAAGAATCGATGAGTGAGACAATTCCAACATGCTTCATTATTCAGAATCATGTGAGGTAAGAGTAAATACAATGAAAGAACCTATGGAGAATGAGATAACCATGTCTCCCACCTAGCTTGAGTGAGTTGACGATGGTGTCTCCTTCCCTTCTCACTCCCATCTCTCATTTAAAACCCTTGTGTGTATTTGAATAAACTTGAAATATCACTACGATAAAAGAATATATTTAACATTTATTGCTATAAGCTTGAAATTGAAATTTTATTTATAAATTTAACCTAATATAATATAAAGGAAAAAAA
>APFE030829334.1:4319-15149 GCA_000404065.3 Pinus taeda | reverse complement strand
ATAATTTAAAATTATTAAATTTTGGTGGTATATAATTTCAAAATATCAAAATTTTGTAGGTGTGGATGGATTTCAATGCTTGAAGATACTAAAAGTGAAAATTCTTGTAAGAGGATAAAAAATCATTTGAAAGGTTGGTATGACTTGACTTAAAATTTTTGTGAGAGGATAAAAAAATCATTTGAAAGGTTGGTATGACTTGAAAAGGTGTAGTTTTGGGGCAAAAATTGTGAAAAAAAATACATAAAAATAAAAATTTTGTTAAAACTTGGTGTGCACTTTTTAAGTTATTTTGATCACATAAATTCCTCACAATGATAAGTAATAATTTCTTATAGTATATACTAGTGTCACAAATCAAAACAGATATAATACCCAAGGCTTTGCTTAATACCTATTTCCTCTTATGCAAAATAATTAATAATTTTAAATAAACATATAAAAATAATTCTTATTTTATTGAAAATTTAAAATTAATATAAAAATTATATTTGGTAGGTAATAACGTATATAGTTTTAATAAATTTCAAAATAATATAATATAAAAATAAATATATAAAATCTTAATAAATTATTGTTTGTTTTGTATTTGTTCAAAAATATTAATAAAATTAATAAACATGTATCAATATTTTAAAACTACATGGAAATCAATTATTTTTTGCCAAAAATTAAAAAAAAAACCTATAAATTTGAAAATTAGGAATATTGTATATGCTAATATTATTTTTTTAATAATAAAATTAAATAAATATTTCAGTAAAATTATAAAACTAAATTTGAAAAACCATGTTTCAATAATAAATAAAATAAATATTTTAATAAATAATAAAAACTAAATTTGAAAGACCGTATTTGAAATATGATTTCCAACTCATATTTTAAATAATTTATTAAAAGAAAACAAAATATTTTCAATACCAACTACATTATTATTATTTATCCTTACTTATCTCTTCGGTTATACTATTCAATCACCTAGTGCATGTCATCTAACATAATTGTCCTTATTTTACTGCTATCTAATGACTACCTGGTCATTGAACTTATCATATTTATGTAACATAAAGATCTATATCTTAATACTATTAAATTTCTTATTTTAAATTAGTTAATTATTTATATAAATTAATATAATATATTATATGGTTTAAATAAAAAAGAGAAGTTTCATTTTAGCCATTGCTCATAAATTCTGCAGTTGCGAGAATGAAGTGGTATATTTAGACGGTTTTATTTAGACAGTTGTGCTGCATTATGTATATTTAATATTATAAATATTTTACATTATACATAACAAAATAAATATATATTGTTGAAAATTCAATTTCAATAAATTTATAAAAAAAAAAATATAAATATATTAAAAAAAATAATGAATTTTGTAAAATTTGGTGGAAAGCAATTATAAAAATTTCAAAATTTTTAAAAATAAATATTATATTATATAATTTATGTTAACATATTATCAAAGTGGTTATTCATGGTATGAAACTAACTATTCCTCTACTAAAGTTAATTTATGTACCTATGAATATTCTTATGTACGAATGAATATTCTATGTAATGGTTAATGACAAATCTGGAATAGTGATTTGGATAATTATATGAATATTCTATGTAATGGTTAATGACAAATCTGGAATAGTGATTTGTGGTGTAACCCAACCCAATGGCCCACGGTTTTACACGTCCGAATGTAATGACGTGTCAACAAAATATCTCTTGTTTCCTTGCGTGGAGATCGTTTGCGGGATTTTTCACAGTGGGTGGCAGTTGTGAGTTTAATTCGGCAATTAATGGTCCATCCTCTCGCCTCGATCCTGTTTCCACTTGTTCTTTGTGCCAAACTACCGACCCTTGTGAGTTATTCTGGACTATTCTTTCGCGCTGAGAATGTTTGTGAGGGTTTCCTGGGTTTGCTCTCTGGAATACTGTCTTGTTTGCAATGGTGAGTATTGGTTGCCTTCTGTTGATGATGGTTCGCGAACTCTCCTCCACTCGGTTTTCCTGTGAACTTATGGGAAATGCTGCTCGAATGTTGTTGTCGCTCGGCTCTGAAATGTGGGTTCGAACCTGGTAAGTCCTGTTGGTTATTCTCCTTGTGCATACACGTGTTCTGTAAGCAATTTCCAATGGTTTGTGCTCATTGTAATTTACTTATTTCCTGCGAATCTGCATGTATGGTTCAGTCAGGGTTTCCTTCAGACTTTTCTCTCGTTTTATTATGGTTCTGGATATGCGTTGCGGGTTAATTTTGCTTTCCGAGCTCCTGTTGTTTCTTGACCTGAATCTGGGTTCAATCCTCACACTTTCTATTACTCTAGGTTTTCATTTTGCGGGCGTTGGTATTTGTCGTGAGCACAAGATCACGTTGGCGGTTGTTCATCGATTGGAATAGGTATTAACTCTCGTCCCTGCTTCAATTCTGTCCTGCTTCTATTACTATGACTTACCCTCTTGGCTCCTTTGGTCTTTAGTTATGCAACTTGTCCGAGACATCGCTGTGGCTAAATTTCGACTCAGCTTACTCAGGTAATTTTGATGTTTTTTGTTCTCCGCATGTAGTGGTTTACTTCGTTGAAGGGTTTTCCCTTTATACACCTATAACTCGGTTTAATGTTTGCTGGTTACAGGTCATTGGTGGCGGCCTGAGTACGCGAGTCCTCCAATCTCTATTAACAAAGTGAACTGGTTCTCGGTAAGCCTGAATCCTCAAATTTTTCGGTTTATTTCTTCGAACGGTCGGTGACCACAGTCGCTGTAGGATTGTCTGTGGTTTTTGGTCGTTGTATGTAGTTTGTTCTTGCTGCATCTTTCTCCGTCGATATTGTGTAAGGGTTGATAAGTGGGAAGGTCGTTGTTGTTATGGTTGAACCCTCGTCCATGGTTTTGAGTGTGACGCCACTTCAGTCATATGATTAATATTATTTTGTCTGTGGAAATGGAATCCTTCGTATGCACATGTATTGTATTTGACAATGATAAATAGGAATGCTTATCAATGACTTTCGATTTTTCCACGGAATTTACAAATTTTACACAGCAAGGTTACCTCTGTTCTGTGGTCGCTTTCTAGGTACAAATGTTTCCCGCGATTGTCTCCTGTGTGCAATTACTCGTTTCAGACTTCGGTTATTTATGCCTCTTGGTCCTTTGCTTGACTGTGTGCAGAAACACGTCCAATATTTGGAGATAAATTGTATGCTCATGTTTAGGATATAGAACAATAAATTACACAGACATTCTCGATTTGTTACTTTATCAAACTGTAATGAAAAACTAATATTAGAATGAACAGTAGAAATGTATATAGATGGACAATAGTTTTGAATGCTATATGCTTGTATCTTGTTCGTTTTATTTCTTTTCTTCTGCAATTGCTGAACCCCTTTTCTCTGTTACATTTTGGCTTTTATGCCCTTCCATTTCAGTTAATTTTGAAGTTAATCAAACTCCCATAGAATTTAGTTACAAAAAGATCTTGTTATCGTTGATAACCATATTTGCGTGACATTACAAGATTTGTATGAACAGTTTGTCATTTCTCTCCTAATTTAACGAACTATTCCCTAGCTAATGTTCGAGCTACAGTAATTCTAGTTATTTAACTAAATATGCCTGAATTCACCAACTCTGTAAAAACAAGTTAAAAGAAAAACTATCTCATGAAAACATAAAAATAAATAATCCAGTTGATCAATAACCTTCAAACCTGGTTGAGACTTTTCCTGGTTACGGCGAGCTGGATTCTCCCGCATCAGGCTCCCGGGGTAAAAAGAGATCATGACTCCGGTCCATGAGCTCCTCGACCGAAGTTCCTATTTTCCCAATCTCCCTAGCGTCAAGCCATGAGCTGTCCTCAATCGGACAATTCTTCCACTTGACTAGGTATTGTAAGTAGTTTTTTCGTCGAGTACGTCTAGCCACCTGAGTTTCAAGGATGCCTTCGATCTCAGGGGGTTGAACATAAGGCATCTGTCTCTTCCAAGTTTCTCCATCTTCCTGGGTATTCCGTGTGGATTGTCCAGGTCCATCTTTTTTTTCCTTTGTGGGGTCATCTGTGTACGGGAACAGATCTGCTATATTAAATATAGGTGAAATGCCTATTCCGGGTGGCAATTGTATCTTGTAGGCATTTGACGAAAATTTTTGTAGAACTTTACAAGGTCCTATCTTTTTGTACTTCAGTTTATTGTATGTACCCTTAGGGAAATGTTCCTTACATAAGTGTGCAATGACTTCGTCCCCCACTTCAAACTGAACTTCCCTCCTCTTTAGATCTGCATGTTGTTTATATTTTAAGCTGTTGTCCTATAATTTTTCCTTCACCTGTTCATGTAAGTTTGTCATTGCGTTAGCAAAATCCTCTCCGTCCGCACTCTGTCGTTCCTGTAAGCCAAGATCCTGAAGCTCATGCACTCCGCGAGGGTGCATGCCATATAGGATCTGAAAGGGACTCAGACCTGTGCTACGATTGGGTGAGTCGTTGTAGGCGAACTCCGCTTGTGCTAGCACCCGATCCCACATCTGTGAAATCTCCCCGACTAAGCTGCGTAACAGGTTTCCCAAACTCCTGTTCACAACTTCTGTGTGCCCGTCGGTTTGCAGGTGATATGCAGAAGTGTAGCTTAAGTTTGTGTTCATTTTTTTCCATAAGGTACGCCAAAAATGTCCTTCGAAATTCACATCCCTGTCGGAAAGGATGGTTTTTGGTAATCCGTGTAACCTGACAATCTCATTAAAAAACAAGTGGGCCACATGAGTGGCATCACTAGTTTTCCTGCAAGGTATAAAATGTGCCATTTTTGAGAACCTGTCCACCACTACCATTACTGAATCATATCCTCTTTGTGTTTTTGCCAGTCCTAAAACAAAATCTAGACTAACAAAATCCCATGGCCTGCTTGGAACAGGTAATGGTGTAGATAGTCCTGTGTTCTGGCTGTGCCCCTTCGCCAATTTGCACACCTTACACTTATTCACAAAACATTGTACGTCTCGTCACATTCTTGGCAAAAAATAGAAATGACTAAATTGTTATAGGGTCTTATCTATACCGCAGTGTCCAGCGAAACCCCCGTTGTGTTTTTCGCGAATAATATTCTCTCTCATTGAACAGTTGGGTATACACAGTTGTCCCCCTTTAAACAACAACTTTTCCTGTATATTATAATCCAACCAAGGACTGTTACCCCTTATCAGAGGGTTCTGGCACGCCTCATAGGCTTCACTGAAATCTGCATCTGTTTGGTAAAGGTCACGTAAATTCTCAAAACGCAACACATGTACAACACTCTCCTGCAAAAGTAGAGCCTTTCTACTTAATGCATCGGCCACCTTGTTTACTTGCCCGCTAATTTTCTTCAGCACGAAGTTAAAACTCTGTAAATACTCCACCCATTTGGCATGTTTATGGTTGAGTTTGTGTTGCTGCATTACATATTGTAGTGCAGAATTTTCTGAGAACACCACGAATTCATTCCCCAATAAATAATGCCTCTAGTGTCGTAAGGCCTGTACAACTGCATAAAACTCTTTGTCATATGAGGAGTACTTCTGTCTACTCTCATTCATCTTTTCGCTGAAAATTGCCATAGGTCTGTCCTCCTGACTGAGTACAGCCTCGATTGCTATCCCGCTAGCGTCACAACGTACTTGAAACAATTTCTGAAAATCTGGTAGCCTGAGGATCGACCTCTCAGTAATATTTCTTTTCAATAACTGAAAACTTTTCTCTGCTACTTCAGTCCACCGAAAAGGTTCGCTGGCCTTTTTGATGGTATCCAGCATAGGTGCACAAATCCCATTGAAGTTCTTAATAAACTTCCTATAGAAACTTGCCAACCCATGGAAACTACGTACCTGAAATAAATTTTTCGGAGACGACCAATTTACTATTGCTGCTACCTTCTCCGGATCCATCTTCAGTTCATTTTCTGCTATCACAAATCCCAAATAAATTAATTCCCTCTGCAGAAAAGTACATTTCTTCAAGTTTATCAGTAGTTTGTTCTGTTGTAGTTTCTCCAACACTTTGCGTACATGTCGAAAGTGTTCTTCTTTCATCCTGCTGAATATAAGGATGTCATCTAAATAAACTATCACAAATTTCCCAATATATTCTTTCAAAATCTCATTCATTAGCCTCACGAATGTGCTGGGCGCATTACTCAACCCGAATGGCATGACCAGCCACTCATGCAGTCCCTCATTTGTTTCAAAGGCCGTTTTCCACTCGTCCCCCTCCCGTATCCGAATATGATGATACCCTCTTTTCAAATCTATTTTGGAGAAGTAAGTCGCCACACTTAAACAGTCCATCATATCATCCATACGCGGTAGCGAAAATCTGTACCGGATGGTGATTTTATTGATGGCCCTTGAGTCGGTGCACATCCGCCATTATCCTCCCTTCTTGGGGGCGAGGACTGTTGGCACAACACATGGGTTCAAGCTTTCCTTTATTAAACCTTTGTCCAACAGTTCTTGCACCTGTTTCCTAATTTCCTCATTATCCTTGGGGCTCATTCGGTAGGTTGCCTTATTTGGTAAGTTGGCTCCGGGTATAAAATCGATGTGGTGACTAATACTCCGCTTGGGGGGCAACTTGTGTGGCAAGTCATCCACTACTATATCTGTAAATTCTTCCAACATTTGTTGTATCTCTATGGGAAAATTTGTTATTTCTGTGTGTAAGAGAACTGTCCTTATTTTCTTGACTACCGCATAACCTATTTCGTTGCCCTCTACCTATTTTAAAAACTGCTTTCCACTCACTAACAATGCTTTGGGTTCACTTGTTTCAGTTGTTCCTTTCTCTTCCTTGATAGGAACAAGGGTATGCCTGACCCCATCTTTCTCGAATTTATAACAATTCATCACTCCATGGTGTGTTACCTTCCTATCATATTGCCAAGGCCTGCCTAGCAATATGTGACATACATCCATTGGCATGATGTCGCAGATAATTTTATCCTTATACCTGCCTATCTGAAACTCAACCTCGCTTTGCTCGTCCACCAGCAATTGGTGCCCCTTTTGTAACCATGAAACTCTATATGGACTGGGATGATTTAAACGCTTCAACCCCAACTTTTCCACCATTTTTGTGGATACCAAATTGTCAGTACTTCCACTGTCAATTATCATCCTACAACACTTACCCTGTGCTTTGCAAATCGTCCTGAACAGAGCTTTCTATTGCATCTGTTCGGTACTCTCGTCGACTGGTTTCAATAGTACCTTATGCAGCACCAAAGCTTCTCTCGTCTTTGGGGCATTCTCTGCCTCTTGAGTGAGTGCTGATGTTTCCTCCAGTTGCGCCACATACGCACCCCGTTGTCAAGCTGAATCTGCTTCTAGACACTCAAACGAGCGATGCCCCCACTTGTGGCATCTATAGCATTGATAACCAGCCCCTCTTCCTCGGCCATTCCCTCTACCACACTGGGACGATCTGCCACCTCTCATAATGTCTCCTTTTTCTGTTGTTTCCGAAGTTTTCAAACTGCTGGCTTCCTCACTGTTGCTAACAGTCTGGCCCCTGCCATAGGACTGGCCTTTCCCTCTACTAGATTCTCGTCCTCTCTAGGCATTCTACCTTCGGGTAATTCTCTCCTCCACTTTTACTGTGCTCTGGTATGTCTCCTCAGTATTATTTGGAGACAAAATACTTATTTCATCCAGAATTTCCATTCTCAGTCCATTAACATACCTGGCTGTCCTTTCTGCAGTATCTTCTGTGTATCCGGCTCGCAAATTCACTCGGTAGAGCTCCTCTATGTACTCCTTTACAGTCAATCCTCTCTACCTTAAGTTTTGTACCTGTCTATGTAACACAATTTGATAGTCCCTTGGCAGAAATCTGCCCTTCAACTTGGCCACCATTCTTGACCAAGTTTTAATCGGCACTTTATTCAACCTCTTCCTCTCATTTTGTACACTATCCCACCACAGAGCTGTGTGTCCTTTCAGCTTCGTCGCTGTGAATTTGACTCTACGGTCTTCGCTAACTTCCTCGCACTCAAAATACTTGTCCATCTCACTAATCCAATCCAACACAACATCATAGACAAACTACCATCGTACGTCAGGAGTTATGGTTTAGGTCTACTGTTTGATAGTAAAACAGACTTCAGCAATTTCACCTCTACGGATTCACCTTCAGGTCCATCTGCTGCCACTTCTACTTCCTCTTCACTTACATCTCCCATTTCTGGATCTCTTCGCCTACCTGCCTCTACTGCTTCCAAACGAGCAGTAAGAAATCTAAGTTCTTCTCGTAACGTTTCATCTACCATTATACGAGCACCTCGGCCTCGTTCTCGTCATCCTACATCCATTTTTCTCAATCTACTCAACTATGCTCTGATACCACTCTGGTGTAACCCATCCCAATGGCCCACAGTTTTACACGTCTGAATGTAATGACGTGTCAACAAAATATCTCTTGTTTCCTTGAGTGGAGATCGTCTACGGGATTTTTCACAGTGGGTGGAAATTGTGAGTTTAATTCAACAATTAATGGTCCGTCCTCATGCCTCGATCATGTTTCCACTTGTTCTTTGTGCCAAACCACCGACCCTTGTGGGTAATTCTGGACTATTCTTTTGCGCTGAGAATGTTCGTGAGGGTTTCCTGGGTTTGCTCTGTGGAATACTTTCTTGTTTGCAATGGTGAGTATTGGTTGCCTTCTGTTTATGATGGTTCACGAACTCTCCTCCTCTTGGTTTGCCTGTGAACTTATGGGAAATGTTGCTCGAATGTTGTTGTCGCTCAGCTCTGAAATGTGGGTTCAAACCTGGTAAGTCCTGTTGGTTATTCTCCTTGTGCATGCACGTGTTCTGTAAGCAATTTCCCGTGGTTTGTGCTCATTATAGTTTACTTATTGTCTGCGAATCTGCATGTATGGTTCGGTCAGGGTTTCCTTTATACTTTTCTCTCGTTTTATTATGGTTCTGGATAAGCGTTGCGGGTTAATTTTTCTTTCTGAGCTTCTGTTGTTTCTTGACCCAAATCTGGGTTCAATCCTCACACTTTCTGTTACTCTGGGTTTTCATTTTGCAGGATCACATTGGCAGTTGTTCATCGACTCGAACAGGTATTAACTCTCGTCCCTGCTTCAATTCTGTCCTGCTTCTATTACTATGACTTACCCTCTTGGCTCCTTTGGTCTCCAGTTATGCAACTTGTCCGGGATGTCGCTGTGGCTAAATTTCGACTCGGCTTACTCAGGTAATTTTCATGTTTTTTGTTCTCCACTTGTAGTGGTTTACTTCCTTGAAGGGTTTTCCCTTTATACACCTGTAACTATGTTTGATGTTTGCTGGTTACAGGTCATTGGTGGTGGCCTGAGTACGCGGGTCCTCCAATGTCTATTAACACAGTGAACTGGTTCTCGGTAGGCCTGAATCCTCAAATTTTTCGGTTTATTTCTTCGAAGGTCGGTGACCACGGTCGTTGTAGGATTGTCTGTGGTTTTTGGTCGTTGTATGTAATTTTTTCTTGCTGCGTCTTTCTCTGACAATATTGTGTAAGGGTTGATAAGTGGGAAGGTCGTTGTTGTTATGGTTGAACCCTCGTCCAGGGTTTTGAGTGTGACGCCACTTCAGTCATACGCTTAATATTATTTTGTCTGTGGAAATGGAATCCTTCGTATGGACATGTATTGTATTTGACAACGATAAATAGGAATGCTTATCAATGAATTTCGATTTTTCAATGGAATTTACAAATTTTACACAGCAAGGTTACATCTGTTCTGTGGTCGCTTTCTGGGTACAAATGTTTTCCCGTGATTGTCTCCTGTGTGCAATTACTCATTTCAGACTTCGGTTATTTATGCCTCTTGGTCCTTTGCTTGACTGTTTGCGGAAACACGTCCAATATTTGGAGATAAATTGTATGCTCTTGTTCAGGATATAGAACAGTAAATTACATAGATATTCTCGATTTTTTACTTAATCAAACTGTAACGAAAAATTAATATTAGAATGAATAGTAGAAATGTATACAGATGGACAATAGTTTTGAATGCTATCTGCTTGTATCTTGTTCGTTTTATTTCTTTTCTTCTGCAATTGCTAAACCCCTTTTCTCTGTTACATTTTGGCTTTTATGCCCTTCCATTTCAGTTGATTTTGCAGTTAATCAAACTGCCATAGAATTTAGTTACAAAAGGATCTTGTTATCGTTGATAACCATATTTGCCAGACATTACAAGATTTGTATGAATAGTTTGTCATTTCTCTCCTAATTTAACGAACTATTCCCTAGATAATGTTTGAGCTACAGTGATTCTAGTTATTTAACTAAATATGTCTGAATTCACCAACTCTGTAAAAACAACTTAAAAGAAAAACTATCTCATGAAAACATAAAAATAAATAATCCAGTTGATCAATAACATTCAAACCTGGTTGAGACTTTGCCCGGTTACGGCGAGCTGGATGCTCCTGCATCAATTTGGATAATTATCTGTGAGTAATTTGTGTAATTTGTTTTATCTCCCATGCATTTTCATGTAATATTACCGGAATATGTTACACTAAGTTCAAGATATCATTTCCAACACCTATTATGAATAGTTTGTTTGAAATAGCACTAATATTTTTGATGCCAACTATATTGTTATTATTTAACCATATATATCTTTTGTTATACTATTCAATCATGTATTTTTCAATAAATTTATAACATTTTATATAATGTAGTTGTCATTATTTTATTACTCTCTAATGACCACTTTTTCAATGAGCTTGTCATATTTAATGTATATCGTGATGTTATAATAATAATTATTATTTTTTAATTTTTTATTCTTCATTT
>APFE030829333.1:4043-61390 GCA_000404065.3 Pinus taeda | reverse complement strand
GGCCTTGTAGGCCTAATTTGTACCCGAAAATTGTGAGATATAATGACCTGCACATTATTGTAGTTGTAGTCGTAGGAAACCCTTACTTCTTTGCACATGTGACTATGTGTATGCCCTAAAGACCATCTTTTCTTCTTCGATGTTTCACCTTCTTTCTTCACTGCCCTTGTAGCCCTCTTTCTCACCTTTTCTTCTTCTTACTTTGTCATCCTTTCTTGCGGATTTTAGAGATATGATTATGTGTCCAAATGAGGAGTGGACAACCTCTATTTATAGAGGTATGTCCCTCCTCCTTGAAGCCGAAGTGACTGTCCCTAAAGCTGACTTGCAGTTGCATTATATTTCAATATTTATTCATCATTTTTGCTGCTTGTAGACTTTGTTGGTGCCAGGAGAGGATTTGACCATGCTTGGAGTTATTTCCTTGGCCTTGTATGATGACTTACATGATGTAGCATGCCCTGAAATGGTCTCTTCATAATTACATTTTGATTTTGACTCTCTAGAAGCACTTCAAAATGTTCTTAACCTATTTTCAATGAGCAAGAAACTCATTGACAAATAATACAAAAATGATTTCTTTTTTCATGAATAAGTACAAATATCAAAATTACATTTATGAAGACCGGACCTAGTTACATTTTCTCCAACACTCCCTCTTAACTAGGGAGGTATTCATAAATTATTACAAGGTGTTTGGAAATTTTCAACCTTGAAGAATTCACATAAGAGAAACCGAATTAGAAATCCATTTGTTATAACATCATATTCATCAGAATTTTCATAGTGCAAGGCCTTGACTAACAGATCCATCTCTTTACAAGACCATGACCCACAATGCTGGTGAGACCAATGATTTATAAACACCTTCATCATTATCTCTTAAGGTACATACCTACTCGGGTGTTCTCAAGTATGACCTTCTAGGACCATTCTTATCTTGGGTTCCCATACCTCAAAGAATATTGGTCCTCTTGCCTACTCTTTTCTTGGATGCCCTACACATTCTCAAAGAGTATTGAATTCCAGATTATTACCTAACCCTCCCATTCTTTCTTCCCAAATGAAGACAAGAATTTTGTGTCTATCTTGTGTCTACATTTCCATTCATGGCCTTCATCTAGACTTAATAATGGTTGTTAGTCCTGCATGACTGTTATGAAGTATTTGGTATCTACAGATAAATACTAATTCCCTAGATAAGTAGCCATATGTATAACAATAGTTTAAATCACTTTAACCTTTTTCTATCAACAATAGATAAGACAAAGAGAGAGGACCTACTTGTACTTTCACTTTCCTCTTGTCTCCTTTGTATCGATCCTGTCGCTCCTTCCCATACTTAACATGCTTGAGAAGTACCTATAAACAACAGAAGACAAAGAACCAATCAAAGCAAAATATCTATTGATTACAAGTAAATGGAATCAGATACATTCACACATATAAGCATCATATATCAAGATAAGCATATGGAAAAAGGTGTAAATACTTTATTGAATAGAAGGATAAATTACAACCATGAAGCCTGATTCGAAGTCACTCCTCCAGCTTTGGTTCCATCCACATCACATCATAAGCAAGGAATTCCGGCAACATAACGACACTTACAATAATCTCAATTCTCAAGCTAACATTATCTCCTTACAATTCATCAAAGTCCAGCCCCTTGATCACTTAGATGAGTGTTCAATTTATAGGAAGATGGAGGAGGTTTTGTCATCAATGAGGGTATTGAATGGCCTTCCATTCTTAGAATTAGTTCCATGGAGGAAGGGATGAGAGGATAGGAGATATCTTAACTCATTCCTCATCCATTTTCGAGCTCATAGGAGATGATAAGTGTGGTAATCTTCTAGAAGGCTCTAGAAGATAAGAATATTCCCCAAACCCTATGTGAATTTCACTCAAAATCACCCAGCGCGGGTCAAAGAGGGCCTAAGTGCTCTGCAGAGAACCCTGGAATGGACTTGACTGCTCTACAGTGCACCCTTGCATGGGCCTATCTATGCTAGTCCCTCTAGAGGTCATTTTAGGATGTCTTCAAGCCATGAAACTGTCTGGGAAGGAGGCATTCAAAAGGTTGACTTATTTAGGGCATGTAGCAACCGAAATTAGGGTTTGATGAGCCCTAAAACACTAATCTAGATGATGGGAGTGATGTGCCAAAACGGATCCGTAATAATGACCCATGACATGGAAAACACAATATTTGCTCCTTTGTAATCTGGGGTGATTCAAAACTCCCTCTTGATCAGGGACTTGTCAGAGCTCCCTGATCAGGGGCTCATGTCCCAAGTGTCGTAAAATGTTCAAAAATGAAAGTGATTAGAATTGGCTCAAACCTGAAAAACTGGATAGAGCTCGTCCTCCTAATTCCGGCGCCGCAAACGGTTCAAAAAACGGTCGCCGTATGAGAAAGTTATGATAACAACAAAATCACCCAATAACCCTTAATTTTTGAATTTTCAAAAAAAATTAAAAAAAAAAAAGAATATTCCACAGAATATTCCTTGGAATATTCCATGGAATATTCCTTTTGGGCAAACCAATCAGCAGCTGCCATGTGGCAAGCTTAGAAGCTGCCACGTGGCCCAAGGTCACGTCAGCAAGGGTATGTGTGTTTCTTTTAAAAAACGGGTCGGATTGTGGTTTGAACACACGACCTGTGTTCTATAACTTCCCCACCTTACCATTAGGCCCTTGAGGTGCTTCGTGCTATATTGGCGGATAAAAGTGTTTAAAAAATTTAAATTTGCATTTGGTGGGAAATGAAAGGGGACCAGCCCCTAAGGGCCAGCCCCCATAGCATATGACCATCGCCCGGAACCATGGGCTCTGCTCAAACCGCCCAAATTTTTTGGTCACACGCACATTAATTACAAGCAGTTAGACTGGCGGATTTTTGGCAAAGTGCCAAATTTGGGCGGTCCCACCATAATTGGCGGAGCTAACTGGCCGTAACTAAAGTTAGCTGGAGTTTTTTTAGGGGCAGCTGGCAGTTGGGAGTAAATGGCCATAACTTTGGCTAGGAAAGGCAGTTTTGCACGATTTTTTTTTTTTTTTTGGGTATTTTCGACGTTCTAAAGCCATTGGCACAAGTCCTATAGCAATCTGAGGTCATTTGCAGAGTTTTTGGAGCCGTGGAAGTTCTAGGAGCCACCAGGGCCCAGTATTGTGAGAACTGTATCGGGTTGCAGATATCCATTGGAGGTGAACCAGCAATAGATCCTCTGGAAAAAGTCCTTTTTTGAAGCTTGATGTAAAATTCAAATTACCTATGTTTAATGGTGAAGTGAATGCAGAAAAGCTTGACAACTGGATTAGGCAGTTGGAAGTTTACTTGAGGATCCAGAATATGCATGATGATGCCACAAAAATTCAGTTGGCTTCTTTGAGAATGGATGGAGCAGCATTGGTCTGGTGGGAGGCCAAGACCAAAGAGGAGATCAAGAAATTTGGTAAGGTTACCTTAACATGGACTGACTTTCTGTTAGCCATTAAAAAACAATTTTATCCTCTTACTCACATGCAGAAAGACATTATGAACTGGCAAAAATTTCAGACAACTTAAGGGTCAGAGTGTCCATGACTACACCCAAGAATTCAGGAGAAGAGCTCTTTTGTTAGGGGTAGATTTACAGACCCAGGAAACCTTGCTGAAATATATTGGTGGCTTGCATAGCTACCTTAGACACACCATCTTGATGTTTAACCCTACTAGGCTGCATGAGGTTTGTGTCCAAGCTACCCATTTAGAGGCAAGGGGAAAAAACACATTTGAAGAGGGTAGAAACAAGCCCGCCAAGGGTAAAAACAAAGAGAAAACCTCCAAGGGAAAGGGAAAAAAGAATCCATCTGTCAAACAGGAGAGTGAGAAAGTGCTCTGTAAACACTGTTCTAAACTAGGCCATGAGGAGAAAAACTGTTGGAAATTACATCCTGAAAAAAGACCTCATTTTAACAAATCCAAAGGGAAATAGAAAACTGCTGCTACTATGTCTACACCATAAGATTTAGGGGATGATTCAGGTGATGAAACCCAAATTACAGCCATGGGTTTGAAAAACTTGAAGGGAAAAGAAATGGAAATTCAAGCCAGCACTAGTACCTCAAACTGTCATGTACAAGCTCCTAATGAGGAAGAAAGAATTGAACTGTTTCATGTGAGGGTGATTTCAAAACATTCTAAGATTGACACACTTTTTGATAGTGGGTCACAAGCAAACCTTATATCAGAAGACTTGGTCAAGAAACTTAAGCTTGAGACTATTCCACATCCGAAGCCATATCCACTTCGATGGATTTGCAAGGATGCAAATTTACAAGTTTCAAGAAAGTGCACATTACGCTTTGCAATTACTGCACATTTTATTGACATAGTTGAACTTGATGTGGTACCTTTTGATATAGCAGGAATTGTTTTGGGAAGTCCTTACTTGTTTGACAGGAAAGCTATCTTTCATCGCAATGAAAACAAATATCATCTTTTCGAAGATGGCACGGAGTTCATTGTTAGAACTCATCGCAAGAAGACAAACATAGCGATGGTGAATGCAGGACAGGTAAAAAGGCTAGTCAATTCAAGTAAGAATTTTGTTCTTCTTATGATTAAGCCCAAGGTTGATCTGAATCATGAGTCATTTGACAATTGTGATCCAAAACTTAAATCAGATATGTATGATGTAGTTGATTCATATCATGAGATATTTCAAGAGCCAACAGGCTTGCCTCCTAAGAGGGAGATTCAGCATGAAATCCATTTGCATCCAGATTGTCCTCTTCCAAACATAGGAATGTACCACATTTCTATTATGGAGAATGCTGAAATAAAGAAGCAAATCAAGGACTTGTTGGACAAGGGTTTCATAAGACCAAGTACTTCGCCATGTGGGTCACCGATTGTACTGATTCCAAAGAAAGATGGCACTTGGCATATGTGTGTTGATTTCAGGGCCTTGAACAAGATAACGGTAAAGAATCGTTACCCACTCCCAAGGATAGATGATTTGCTAGACTAGCTGAAAGGTGCTCGATATTTCACTAAGTTAGACTTGCGCAGTGGATATCATCAAGTAAGAATCGAAGAAAGTGACATTTGGAAGACATTTTTTAAAAGCAAACAAGGACTCTTTGAATGGCTTTTGATGCCGTTTGGTTTGTGCAATGCACCTGCAACTTTCATGCGGGTAATGGATGATGTCTTGCGTCCTTTTCTTGATGATTTCGTTATTGTCTACTTAGATGACATCTTAATCTTCAGCAAGTCTAGAGAAAATCATGTCATGCATGTTAGGAAAGTACTTGATGTTTTGAAGAAGAATCAATTATTTCTTAAAATGTCAAAGTGTGAATTTGGAAAGACTTCTTTGGTTTACTTGGGACACATAGTAGGAGGAGGTGCTTTGAGAATTGATCCTAGATTGAGGCTATTGTGAAGTGGCCTACTCCCAAATCCATTACAGAGGTAAGAAGTTTTTTGGGTGCAGCTCAATATTGGAGGAAGTTCATCTCTAACTTCTCTTCTATAGCAGCTCCTATGCATGTAGTAACAAGTGTGAAGCATGCTTTCCAATGGGGAGGCAAGCAACAAAAAGATTTCGAATCTTTGAAAGAGAAGATTAGTTCAGCTCCAGTCCTTGCAATACCGGATTTGAGACAGCCATTTGAGATACAAACCAATGCTAGTGATTATGCCATGGGTGCAGTTCTTCTACAACATGGTAAGCCTATTGCTTTTCATTCTGAAACTTCTAATGGTGCTGTTGTAAATTATCCTACCTATGATAAGGAGTTGTATGCATTAGTAAAAAGCGTCAAAAAGTGGAAACACTATTTGATGGGCAAAGAAACTATTATACATACCAACCATCAACCCTTACAGTACTTGCAATCACAAAGCAAGTTACAACAGTCACGACACTTCAGATGGATGGGCTTCTTGCAACAATTCCATTTGGTAATAAGGTACAAGAAAGGTACTCTGAATAAATTTGTTGATATGCTTTCAAGGCCTATTATTAGTGCTGTTACTTTACTTAAAAATGATTCCATTGTACATGATAGTTACATAGAACAGTATGCATCTGATGATGACTTTAAAGATGTGTATGCTAACTTGAGTAAAGGGAATCATGTAGAGGAAAATGACTATCACATGCATAACACTTTGTTGTTTCATTTGGGAAATTTGTGTATACCACAGGGGGAGAGAATAAATGTCATAAGAGAAGCTCATTCTTCTCTTATTGCTGGCCATTTTGGTGTAAGAAAAACAGTTGCACATCTACAGAGGTATTGTTATTGGCCTCGCACAGTAGATTGTGTTTCAAGGTTCATAAGAGGTTGTTCATTATGTGCTACAAGAAAGCCTAGCAATAGGAAGTTTGGCTTGTATACTCCTTTGTCGGTACCTTCTAGACCATGGGAGAGCATCTCTATGGATTTTGTAGGAGGTTTGCCAAAATCTAGAAAGCAGCATGATTATTTATATGTAGTAGTTGATCGTTTCAGCAAAATGTGTATACTTATGCCTTGTAAGAAAACTATAACTGCTGAACAAACTGCTAAATTATTTTTTCATCATGTATGGAATAACTTTAGTTTGCCTACTCCCATTATTAGTGACAGGGATTCCAGATTTGTGGGGAATTTTTGGTCCAACCTATGGGAGATGATGGACACAAAGTTGAAGAAAAGTATTGCTTTCCATCCGCAAAAAGATGGACACACCGAAGTTTTGAACAAAACCATTGTGCACCTCTTGAGAGGATATTGCGGCAAGCATCCCAGGCTTTGGGATGAACATTTGCATTACATACAACATGCTTACAACTGTTCCAAGCACTCTTCCACAAACACCTCACCATTTGAAGCTTGTTTTGGTTACTTGCCAAAATCACCTCTTGATTTCATTTTTGAGAAAGATGTCGCCATTGAGGGACATAGTGATATTGACAAAGCTCGTTCATTCATTGAAAGAATTCAGCAAATACATCAGAAAATTCAAGAACAACTTGAGAAGAGTCAAGGCAAGTACAAGGAAAGACACAACAAGAGTAGAGTCGATCACAAGTTTCAAGAAGGGGATGAGGTATGGCTATACATTAGTAAGGAAAGGATGCAAGGAGAAGGTAAAAAGTTGAATCCTATTCGTTATGGTCCATTCAAAATCCTCAAGAAGGTTGGAAATAATTCTTTTCAATTAGATTTGCCTTCCTACATGCAAATGTATTCTGTTGTTAATGTGGAGAACTTACGTTTGTATGAACCTCCTTTGATCGTTGATCATGAAAGTGTTGTTCAGCTGCCATCTATAGAAGATTGCTCGCCATCATTCTTAGATGAGCTGAAAGAAGATACAATCCGTGACAGAAGGACACGCACTTCAAGGAGGGGCAATGTAGATTATGTTTGGGTTGGTTTCAAAGGTAGCAAACCGAATAAGGAAAAGTGGATGGAGGTGGAAAGAGTGAGGGTGTTGTACCCTCACCTCTTTAACAGGTAGTTGAAGGCTTTTGGGGTCCAAAAACTTCCCAATGGGGAGGCGTGATCAAAGCTCATGTCGCAAGTGTCGTAAAATGCTCAAAAATGAAAGTACTCAGAACTAGTTTAGACTTGAATGACTGGAAAGAGATCATCCTCCTGATTTCAGTGCTACAAATGGTTCGACAAATGGTCTCTGTATGCAGAAGTTATGCCAAAAACAAAATCGCCCAATGACTCTTAATTTTTGAATTTTTTTCAAAAAAATAAAAAAATTAAAAAGAATAATATTCCATAGAATATTCCTTGGAATATTCTAGGGAATATTCTAGAGAATATTCCTTTTGGGGTAGGCCAATCAGAAGCCACCACGTGGCAGGCTCAAAAGCTGCCACATGGCAAGGTGACATCAGCAGGTGGGCACATATATTTAAAATTTTGGAGGTTCGGCATGGTTTGAACCCACAACCTCCCATGGGCTAGCACTCCGCTTTACCAAGGCGCTACCGGGTGGTTCTTGTTTTCTTTGCGGTGGAAATGTTATAAAGACTGTGTATTCATTTTGGGTGGGGCCCCAAGGGGGCCAACCCCTAAGGGCCAGCCCCCATACTACGTGACCTCACGCCAAGAACCAGGCGCCAGGACTTAAACCGCTAGCACCATATATTTAACAGTTACCATTTTATATACGTGGTCACATTACCACATAGTGTGAGGTTAACATACAGTTAAGGGCCAGTCAATAAAATGTGCTCGCACGCAATCCCATGCAGAACCGCCAAGCCATAAACCACGCTCACATGCAAACTGAACTGGCAGTGCACAAATAGTTAATGCACGGTTAAGATGGCGGAGTTTTTGGGCAGACCGCCAAATTTGGGTAGACCCACCATAATTGGCAGAGTTAACTGGACTCCAACTAAAGTTAGCTGGAGTGTTTCTAGGCATAACTGGAGGAAAACTTTAATGGGCCATAACTTTGGCTAGGAAAGTCCGTTTTGGATGATTGTTTTTTTCATTTTGGGTATCTTCGACCTTCAAAAGCCATTGGCATAGGTTTTACAACCATCTGAGGTCATTTTCATAGGTTTCAGCGCTGTGGAAGTTATAGGAGCCACCAGGGCCCAGTATTGTGAGAATTGTATAGGGTTACAGGTATCCATTGGAGGTGAACCAGTAGTCAATCCTAAAGGATTCAAGTGTTCTGAATCCGTCTTTACAGTCTATTCCACCTGTACAGGCTTTTATTCAGCTGCATATTCATTTTGAGCATTTAATTAAAACGAAGACAGGCCCATTTGGGAGCCTTGGACCCAACAGACATAGCCCAGGAGGGATGAACTGCTTTATCAACTTCTTTTGCATCTGTGGTTGATTTATTTTGCAGAACAAATTTGTTTTAGTGTGTTAAACAGTAAAAGGAAATAATTCTGCTATACTTAAATGGGTCATGAACAACTGAAAATTTCATTTTTTTTTACTGCAAGACATGGACATCTTTTAAACATGTTTATTACTGAATTGAATACCCTGCAAACCATTTACAAGTAGTTTCAAATTCAGATCAATATCCAGTCCTCACCCATAGCCATATTCTCAACCTCCTACAACTTATGGTTTACCTCAATGGGGGCCAATTTCAGCTAAACTTATCCTCCTCCTAATCCCTTATGCATCAACCCTTACCAAGGTAGAAGCATGTCATACAACTTTTCCCATTTGCGTTAGCCAATTCCAGGGCCAGTTGTTGTTCAACCTAGTTACAAAAATGTTACAATGAACCCTTATTATCCATTCACACAGCCTATTTCTCCATCCCCAATGACACTAACCCCTCAACCTTCCATGGCACAACCTCCTCTGCCACATAAACAACTACCTACAGAAAGTCGAGTATGTGCTCAGATGGGTGCTCCCATTCTCCCTAACCCTAAGTGATAGAAAAAATGGAAGGACAACTAGAATCATACATCTCAAAGTAATCAAGGCAACCAAGGTAGACAAACTAATTCCAATAAGGGTGATCTGTCCAATCCCACAACCTAGTAATAGAGCGGAAAACCCAATTAGAACAAGGCTCTTAGGAAAAATAAACCGTGCACTTGTTGTGGTACTTATGGCCATTACTCTCATGAATTTCCCCTTCTCCCTTAGATGTATTAGGCATGGGAAGCTCAACAAGTTTCCTCTAGATGGAAGCAACATGCTACTCAACCCCCTCCTCTTTCTCACAAATGCCAATGCTTACCAATCCATTCCCTTAACAAGGATATGTAGCTACCCAAGCTAGCTAGAATCCTCTAATTCGTCAACCTTCAGAACCTGGGAATGGAAATTATCAAATTCTCATGATGAATTCGGATGAGATCAACCTCCAAACTTAATCGTGCTAGTATGAAAATCCTCCTAACAAGTTAGTGATTGATTCTCAACCCAAAGGTTCCACTGAGCCCCTTTGATCACCAAATGGTACCTTACATATCTCTCCACCTAGGGTAGAGGTTCACCCTAATATCACGAAAGGCCCATTATAGCAAAATGCTATCAGTTCTAGAGCCACCTACACTTATAGTATAGTAGATGACTTGGCGTAATCTCCTACTATCATGTCAATGCTGGAAGTTTTCTAAACATGCCCATCCTAATGGAAAACTATGTTATCTTCTCTCGGCATTGTGAATTCTTCTCATGATCGGTTGACCATTTTTAATGTTGATAAAGCACATCAGTTTCCCCAACCCCTCCTCTATTCCTTTTCAGATACCTATCTCCATAACAAATGCCACTATTCAATGTTGTATAGTTGACGAAGGTGCCTCCACTTGTACAATGGCTACTAGTGTTTGGAAACAACTTGGTCCCCCCGATATATCACCATAAACCAGCACTCTTAGTGCATGGGATGGTCACCCCTCATAGCCTCTCGGTTTATATTAGAATTTCCCTATCACTGTTGCTAGAAAGAAGATCATGACAAATATAAAAGTTATCGATGCCCCTTTCGACTATAACCTCTTTCTTGGTCGTAGTTATATGTACACCATGCTAGCCATCACACCCTCAGTATTTCACAATATGTGCTTTACTCATAATGGAAATATCACCACTATCGATCAACTACCTTAATATGAACTTCGGTCTCAAACTTCTTCTCAAAATACTATTTCATCAATGGTGGGAAATAACACCACCCATACCTTTTACCTATGTTTCCTGTGGAGTAAATTAAAAATTCCATGTTTGATTTGAAATGCAAACTGGAAGGTGATAGGAAAATTTGCAAGTAAAATTTTGTTTTTTAGGCAATGGATAACTTTGCAAAAGCACATAAAATAGTTATTAAAAAAATCAGTTTATATCATAAAAATAGGTATAAATAAACCATATATAGTAACACAAGAGAACAAAATGATAAAGGAGTTCACCCTTGCTAGGTTACATCTCCTAGTCCATCTTGCAATGTTGGGCCTCTTTCATTAAGTTCTCAAATATATCTTTACATGGATTGACAGTGCTTCAAATGCAAAAATAATGTCTCCAATGGCTCCATAACACTTAGAAACCCTATGCTGGGCACTTGTTGGGCTCAATTTGGTGAGAAAATGAAGAAATTATGCTCTGGAGAATTTTTTTTGCTAACTTCTCTACAAACTGGACTCCCTTGCTAATTGTTCTATGAATTTTGCCTTTTCTGGAACCACCAAGCAACATTTTTGCCCGATACTAGTGAGATTCACACTGTTCGGGTGAAATTTTTTGCTTAATTTAAATGAACTCTAACCGCTTCAAGTGGAAAATTAGGGAAACATGGTCCATACACTAGGGGGTTGGGGCCAACTGCGTCAGCCCCATGACCCTCCATCGTTAGTCTTATCAGCTCCACAGAACATGGGGCTAGTCCCTAAAATTGTGCGCCTATCTATATATCCCATGCCCATGGTCCTATATGTGCCATTTGATTTTGGTGATGGGCTGAGATTTAGGCCCCCTGACTATCAGTACCTATTCTGAAGGTTGGGGTCTTATGCTGTGGCATGTGCCCTTAACCTAGGCTACTCCTCGAGCCCCCAAGTTTTAACGTCGACACGCTTTGTTGTTGTGGGCGTATGGTCCATCCTGTTACTGAGGGTCAGGGCTAGCCAAAGCCTCTGGCCCTCCACCTACGATATCGTGCACGGTAAGGTGATTGTGGGCTAGGGCTTAGCCCCAACCCCATCCACCATATAACAAGCAATGAGAACTTAAATAGAAATTCTCTGCTATATAGGTTAACATCCACCCAACAATGTTGTGGTAATTTGTTGTTATACCATGCTCGAGGTGCCATGTTTGATCCTCCCCGGTGCTAGTTCAGCCTTAACAAAGATTTTCCCAACCCTAGGGTGCCACATGGAAACCTATGATTGTGCCACATGTCACCCACTATAAGGCCAATAAAATCCACCATAACCAATCAAAAGCTGCCAAATTAAACCAATAAAAGGAGGCCTCTTGGCTACCTGCCATTGGTTTGAGAATCCCAGTAAAATGCATAGTCAGTCCGCTGACTCATCATACGGACTTCCTAGTTAGAAGTCTTGCACCAAACCTGCAAAACATTTACCTGTTTGGGAAAACGATTAGAACATGGTATCAGAAGCATATGATATCAGTTTTGAGTGATTCAAGTTGCATTGGATTCAGATATGCAAGATATACATTTTGGCACTAGTTTCAAGAACTTTTGAACACTTTAATTTTTTATCACTTCACTGATCCCATGGATCACTCCTCCCAAATGGAATCTTTTGGACCTTTGAAAGACTATTTTCAGTCAAAAAATAGATGAGGGTATAGTTCCTTGACCCTCCCAGTCTCATTCCATTTGGCTTTTCTTAGATTTATATGTTTGAGCCCCATACGAAGGTACATCACGTTCCATCTTCTTGAAGTTCTTGTTTCTTTGTCAAGGATAATATATTTTTGTAATTCTTCAAGATATTCAGGAGAGAAAATTTCTATTGAAGGAATATTAACATTCTCTCCTTGATCTTCAATCAAATGAGACTCGTGAAATTTCAAGTTCTCTTCAATTTGAAGCTCTTCTTTACTGATGCAAAGCCTTACTTCATCTCCAACCTAAAAACTATGGTCAACACTATGCTTATCATGTCTAGCCTTGTACTTGGCTTGACTCTTCAACAAGTGTGATTTCCATCGCCATGCAACATCGTTATTAAAAGACAAAACATTAGGAGACCCACAAGAATATATACTAGAACTAATGCCCATTTTGTCAAGTAGCTCTTGCATCTACTTCTTGATCCATGCATTCTCTAACACTAGCATCTTGTTCATACCAATGTTGAAAAGTGATGCATCCTGCTACAATTGAACTTCATGTTGTTTTCCTCTTTTAGAAGGCAACATGTTTGACTCTTGAAACATATTATCACATGTTAACAAATTCAACTAAATCATGTTTGATTTTTAAATCACATCCTTGGAAAGCTTCATATTCCTCAACATCTTCGTGTTTAATCATCAACAATGAAAAATTTTGACTAGAATTTACAAACCTCTTCATTTGTCGAACATTTAGAAGTGACAAATTCAACTTATTGCGATGTGCCATAACAATGTACTCAATACCATTTTTAAACAAATGATACTTGTTCTCATTACAATGAAATATGGATTTCCTATCACATAAGTATGGGCTTACAAAAAAAACCTTGCATATTTCAAGTGGTACTACATCCAGTTCTACCTCATCAATAAAATTTGTAGCGATGGAAAATTTAAGTATGCAATTTCTTGTCGCTTTCAATTTGTCATTGTCACATACCCAACCCAAAGGATAAGGTTTAGGATAAGGAATGGTTTCCAAATTTAGTTTCTTGACAATGTCTTCTGAAATAAAGTTTGCTTTTGATCCACTATCGAAAAAAGTATCTACTTTGTTATGTTTTGTGATGACTCTCATATGGAAAATCTCAATTCTTTCTTTTTCATATTGAGTTTCAATGGGTTTTCTAGAAGAACTAGTACTTGTAATAGTATCATTACCTTTCAATCCCATGGCTGTGATTTTTGTTTCATCTCTAGAATCATATCGAAGATCTTGTTGAGTTGTTGCAATAGTCTTTTGTTTCTTCTTGTTGTTAAAGTTTTTGGGTCTCATCTCAGGATGAAGTTTCCAATAGTGGTTTTAATCATAGAATTCTTCTGAATAATGTTTACATGTGATTTTTTCTCCCTCCTTCTTGACTAAAGAATTCTTTTTATCCTTTCCTTTGAACTCCCCCTTTCCTTTTGCTCTAGACTTAAATGGATTCTCACTAGTTTCCTCAAAAACATTCTTCCCTCTTGTTTTTAAATGAGTTTCCTATACACAGACTTCATCTAGATTTGTCAGGTTAAACATGAGAATTGTGTGTCTCAAATAAATATGTAAACATCCAATGTATTTCAGTAGAGTGTCCTGAGAGGATAAATCTATACCCAAAATCAAATATCTTTCCCTAAATTCTTGACTATAGCTTTGCACACTTTGACTGTTAGCTTGCCTAAATTTTTGCCAATCCATTATAGATTTTTGCGTATATGCTAATGGATAAAATGATATTCTTATTGCAACAACAAAATCATTCCAAGAGGATAAAACCTTATCACTTTTCTTCACGTCCTCTTGAGTTTTGGCTCCCACTAAATGAGTGTTGCACTTTCCAACCTAGGAGAAGCAAGCTAAATTTTGGTTGCACCATCCTTGATTCTTGGTATCTTGTAATACACTTCAATCTGACAAACCCAATTATCTAATTTCTCAGCATTTACCTCTCCATCATACATAGGAAATTCAAGCTTTATGTTAAGCTTTAACAAAGGAGTTTTACCATGTCCCTTTGGAGAATGTGGAGGTTTTTGTGAAGGGGTTGTGGTAGAAGAAGATGAGGATGAGGAAGTAGGTGAATGTGGTGGCTTGTCACCATCCCCTCCATTCAATTTTGGAGTTTTGTCTCCATTTCCATCATTTCCTTTTGGAGGTTTTGATATTTCTCCTTGCAACCTTGATTTCCTCTCCTCATAAGGAACTTTCACCATTTCAGACATTTCAAAGAAATTGTTTCTTAAAGATCTCTCATCTTCAGCCATCCCTTCATGAACTTCTTCATGTGCCATGACTGGTGAAGCTTGAGATATGTGTTTTCTCCTTTAAACAATTTGAGAACTTGGCTCCACAATCTCTCATTCTCCTCTTTTGAGCTTCAACCCTGTAAAAATTAGAAAACACTTGTAAACAAAATCAAACCTTCAAAATAACATTGAGCTATGTTGATTTGGGGTAGCATTAGATGTTCTTTAGCCAAAAAAATTCGTGTAGAGGCTAAAGCACATGAGATCTCCAATACCTAGAAATGGTTTGGGAAGATTCTAAATAGTTTGGGAGATATTAAAATAATTAATATTTTTAACGGAGTCCCTAAGTCTAAACGTAGGGAAAATAAAATATTAATGTGAATTAATATAAAACTATATTAGAATGGTACAAAAGTCATTGATCATGCTATATCTAATCTTAGTTGTTGATTAGGGACTTAATCTCGATCGTTGATTTGTCAACGAGAAAAGTATAAGAGGAGGCTTGAGGGTCACTTGGAGAACACACCAAGAGATCAAGATTTCAACTTTCTGGGGCTGGGTTTCCTGAGAAAGTTGAGAGAGTGATCAGAGTTGCAGTTGACGGGTAGTGAATAGAGAAGAATAGAGGTAGAGATAGCACCGGGAGGATCAACGTAGAAGCCAAAGAGAGGGATGCAAAAGCAGCCAAGGGTTCATGCAGAGCGAGCCAGGACTCACGCAGAGGTACTCAAGAGTTGTGCAGTGCCTCAGAGGTATAGCGTGGGTAACGCAGAGGGCCAGACGACTAATGCAGTGCCTCTGGAGGCTGAAATGAGCGAAGCTAGAGTGACACTGGGTTAATTCTGGGCTAGAGAGAGGCTGATGCTAGGGTTTCGTGGGGCAAATTGGAGCTGTGGAGCTGCCAGAGTGTTTATTTTGGGTTTCAGCTAGAATATCTACTTCTGAGTAGAGAGTTACTGTTGCCGAGATTTTTCTCTGTTGGGTGAGATGGATTTGGCGCCCATATTATATTCTGAAACTACTTAATAAATCAAACCCTCAAATAGCTACACTAGCTTTCCCACATTGGGTTTTTCTGGGGACATTAGTCCAAAAAAAATGGTGTCACTTGTGTGTTTGTTTCTGTTTCCTTCAATTGATGATCTGTAATGTGTTGAAAATGCACTTGTATTTATTTCTAGTGTTTACATGGTAAATAACTTGTTAATTAATAGAACAAGTAGGTAGGAATAAATCAATAAAGTGCATGAAGGGTTTCTAACATGTTAGACTTAGAAATTCCAATATGGTATTAGAGCGTGGTTGCAGATCATAGGGGAATGGAGGACATCAGCTGAGCAAAGTAGTAGCAACAGAAAATGACTGTCCCGAGTGACAGAAGTTGTTCCTAGTAGAGTAGAAGCAAGGAAGGGGTGACACAGTTTCCGCGTCATCAAGATCGAGCCAGGAAGAGGAAGCGCAGAGGCTGAGGGAGGTAAATTTAGGCTCACACAGAGGCCAGGAGGGTTGACGCAGTTGGCTGAGGAGGTTGATTTTCTGGTACTAGGATTGTGTAGAGCCTAGGAGCTCTAATCTTCAGTTTTATGGCGTTTACAAGGTTGTGGGTAAGCTACAAAGCGGAGATGGTGGGGTACTATAGTCAGAACAGTACCTAACTAGGAAAGACCAAGGAGGAGGGAGTTTCTACTGAGGGTTTCTAGCTAAGAAATTGAAATCAGTGGTGCAACAGCACTAAGGATCATACTGGGGGCATCCCGACATTGGGAGAAGGGTTTCCATGAGGGAAATTGAGGCTCAGAGGGAGTCATACCGAGAACTTCTAGGAGGGAAGTAGAGGAGCAGCGAGATGGAAGTGAACAGGGTTATAAACTAGGACAAACTAGATAGAGCCTCAAACTTCGTAGGTTGCAAGGCCAAAATATTATCCGTTCTAGACAAGAATCGTGTCAAGAACTTCACCTTGAGGATGATAGCTATCCCAGTTGACCTAGTTGATGATGATAAGAATGAGGAGGCAATGGTGAGGGTCAACAACATCATACTTTACGGGGTCAAGGACCATGTACTACCACATATTGCTGAAAAAGAACTGGAAAATGAGATGTGGGAGGCCCTAAATAAATTTTACCACCATACTTCTATGTAGAGAAGGATGTTACTAGAAAATCAGCTGCGATCATACCAGATGTAGAAGGGAGAATAGGTCGCCCCCTTCCTCGGTCAATTGAAGGAGATTTGGTATCAGCTGTTTTCCAGAGGGGCCACATTGGATCAAGAATTTATGCTGAGAACAACCCTGAACGTAGTCTCAGAAGACTGGGAGCTGTTTGTCCAGAGGATACTAGGCAGAGTGACTCTTCCAGGTTGGGAGGAAATGTGGGCTGCTCTTTGCCAAGAAGAGATTAGAAGAATAAGCAAGGCGGGAAGCAGCGGGAAGGGGATCAAAATCAAGAAAGAGGAGGTGGATGTTGCCTTAGAGTTTGAGGGAAATTAAAAGAAACAAAAGAAGAATGACCTCTCCAAGGTCAAATACATCCACTCTGGGGTGTTGGGTCATTATGTGAACCAGTGTCCAAGGAAGAAGAGCAAGGGCATAAAAGGAAGTGGATACAAACAATGACTGTGCCATGAGTGCACACACACCACTTGAGTGGAAGTGGGGAGACATCGATCTATAGTTAGATAGATTATAGGCGATAAGGGGTAGGATCCTTGAGGTACCCAGCCTCTTGGATTGGACCTTGCTATGGGAGCCGCGAAGAGGAGTAGTAGGACTGGTGGATGTCGGTAGAGACGGATGTGGATAGAGTGAAAATGGGAGCTACAATGCAAGATTCCTAGGATAGCATGGGGCAACAGTGCGAGAAGCACGAGAGTGTTGCACCAGTGTAAGATGGCATAGAGAGGAGTGCAATGATGCGAGATGCATGGAGTTGTTGCAATAGCTCAGATCTTAGAGAAGGAGAACTTATCAGTGACAGAGTGAGTTTCAGCATCGAGGGTGTCTCTAGCATGACAAAGATGTCAGAGTTGGGAGATCAGTTACTTACTTCTAAGTAACTAAGTTGCAGTGCAACAATTAGCAGTGGCAGTGCTATGCGAAGCACGATGGCGCACGATGAGAGGGGTTGCAGTGCAGATTCAACATTGGCAGTGACAGAGCCATGGGTAGCAGCACAGATGCAGAGGGAGCTGTCGTACAAATGCAATAATGGCAATGGTAGAGCCATGGGTAGTAGTACAAGATGCATAAGTGTAGAGGATGTTGGGCAGCAGGCCTAGCATCAACACAGGGATGATGTCGGATGATCACGGTGATGCTTAGTGAGGAGTATTACTAGAGCATAGTCCTCGCTAAGAGGGATTGTTGATTTGGGGTAGCATCAAATGTGCTCTAGCCACTAAAATTGGTTGAGAGGCTAAAGCACATGAGATATCCAATACCAAGAAGTGGTTTGGGAATATTCTAAACAGTTTGGGAGATATTAAAATAATTAATATTTTTAATGGAGTCCCTAAGTCTAAACATAGGGAAAATAAATATTAATGTGAATTAATATAAAACTCTGTTAGAATGGTCAAAAAGTCATGGATCAAGATAGATCTAATCTTAGCCATTGATTAGGGACTTAATCTCGACTATTGATTTGTCAACGAGAAAAGTATAAGAGGAGGCTTAAGGATCACTTGGAGAACACACCATGAGATGAAGATTTCGACTTTCTGGGGCTGGGTTTGCTAAGAAAGTTGAGGGTGTGATCAGAGTTGTAGACGAGGGGCAGTGAATATAGAAGCAGAGAGGCATAGATAGCACCAGGAGGATTAGTGTAGTAGCTGGAGAGAGGGACGCAGAAGCAGCCAGGGGTTAATGCAAAGCCAGCTAGGGCTCATGTAGAGGAAGCCAGGAGCTGCGTAGTGCCTCATAGGGCTAGTGTCGATGATACAAAGGGCCAGAGGATTGACACAATGACCCCTGAGGCTGATGCAGGCCAAGCCAGAGTGACATTGCGCTAATGCTGAGCCAGAGAGAGGCTGACGCTGTGGTTTCGTGGGGCAGATCGGAGCTGTGGAGCTGCCAAAGTGTTTATGCGGGATTTCAGCCGGAATATTTGCTTCCGAGTAGAGAGGTAGTAATGCTGAGACTTTTCTCTATTGGGTGAGCTGGATTTGGCACCTAGATTGTATTTTGAAATTGCTTAATAAATCAAACCCTCAGATAGCTGCACTAATTTTCCTGCATTGGGTTTTTCTCGGGACATTAGTCCAAAAAAAATGGTGTCACTTGTGTGTTTGTTTCTGTTTCCTTCAGTTGATGATCTGTAATGTGTTGAGCATGCACTTTTATTTATTTCTAGTATTTACATGGTAAGTAACTTGTTAATTAACAAAACAAGTAGGTAGGAATAGATCAGTAAAGTGCATGAAGCGTTTCTAACGTGTCAGACTTAGAAATTCCAACAAGCTTTGATACCAAACTAATCTCAGATGAAAACTTGAAGGTGATAAGAAAATTTGCAAGTAAAATTTTATGTCTTTTAGAAAATGGATCACTTTGCAAAAGCACAGAAAATAATGATTTTAAAACTCAGTTTAGAGCATAAAAGAAGGGACAAATATACCATATACTAACACAAGCGAACAAAATGATAAAGGAGTTCACCCCTCCTGGGCTACATCTGTTGTTCCAGCTTCCAATGTTGGGCCTCTTTCATTAAGTTCTCAAATTTGTGTTTACATGGATTTACAATAGTCAGACTGTAAAAATATTGTCTCGAATCACTCAAAAACAATAAAAACCCCAAATTCGGCTCTTACTGGGCTCAATTTGGCCAAAAACTGAAGAATTTAAGCTCTAGAGAAGTTTTTCTACTAAATGCTCTATAAACTAAACTCCCCTTCTAATTGTTCTATGAATTTCGCCTTTTCCGGAATTGCCAAGTGACTTTCTCACCTAGTGCCAGCAAGATTCACTCAGTTTCAGGTGCAATTTATCGACTACTTTAAATTCCCTATGATCGCTTCAGGTGAACAAATAGGGCCACTTCGGCTATATGCCTAGGGATTGAGGCTAACCACCCACCCCCACTAGTGTAGGCCGCATGACCCCGCACTATTAGTCCTATCAGCTCCACGGAAACCAGTGACAGTATTAAAAGCTATGCGCTTGACTATTTATCTCGCACTCATGGTCCTATCCACGCCATGTGACTTCGATCCTGGGCTGAGCTTTAGGCCCCTAACTATTAGCACCTATTCTAAAGGTTGTGGTCTCATGCTATGGCATGTGCCCTTGACCTGGGCTACTCCTTGAGGCCCCAAGTTTTAATGTCGATCTGCTCTGTTTTTATCGGCTTATGGTCCATCCTGTGACCTAGGGTTGGTGCTAGGGCTGAGCCCTTGACCGTATGCCTACAGTCTCGTGGGTGGTAAGGAGACCAGGGCCCGGGGCTCTGCCCCAGCCCCGTCTACAATATAAAAAGAAATGAAAACTTAAATAAAATTTCACTGCTATATAGGTTAAGATACACCAAGAAGTGTAGCAGTAAGGCATTTTGCTTCCATGCTTGAGGTCCTATGTTTGATCTTCCTCGGTGGCAGTTCGGCCTTAAAAAAAATTTGTGCAACCCTAGGGTGCCACTTGCCAGCCTGTGGTTGGGCCACCTGGCACCCAACCATTGGACCAACAAAATCCACCATAACCAATCATAACTTGACAAATAAAACTAACCAAATGAGACCACTTAGAAACCTTCCATTAGTCTGAGAATCCCAGTCAACCTGCATAGTTAGCCAACTAAGTCATCGTACCAACTGCCTAGTCAACAATCTTGCACCCAACTTGCAAAATTTTTTATTGTTTGGGAAATGATCAAAATGTGATATCAGATCATACGATATTAGTTTTGAGTGAATTAAGTTGTGTTGGATTTAAATTGAAAATATCTACATTTTGGAACTAGGTTCGAACACTATTGAACACTTTCATTTTTTAGCACTTTACTGATCCCCTGGATCAATGTTGGTTAGGGCTTATTTTGGCCCATCGTTTGTTCACTCAACCTATATCTTCGAGTGTTTGCATGCTTCAAGCATCATAGGATGTGAATAGGTAGTCCAATACATGTTCCCAGTAGTCATCACCCCAGCAATCCGATGTTCAATACTCAACTCATCTTTTAAGAACAATTCGTCCAAGTCATTTCCCTTGAGGAAATTTTCTTTTTGGCTCTCCCCCTTCAAGAGGAACTCTGATGGGCCTCTAAATTAGACATAAATTAAGGTCCATGCCTCTAAATTAAACATAAATTAAGGCCTATGACCATCCTTCAACACATTAAACCTCTTTTCTTGCATTAGATAATGTATTGTTAGCTTTGATATATTCATTAGGAAGGTTTATGAATAAGTGCATATGTGTGCCTAATATTATTTATTTTTCTGGAATATTATAAGAATATTGGGCAGATTATGAAGATTTGAAGGAGGAGATAATTTAGGGAATTTCTCCCTATTACAAGAGGATCAATAATAGATAATAAATGGACACGATATTATGGAATTATGGCATAGATTGTGGAACTCAAATGGTTGAGAAAATCTAGGAATGTGTTCTGTGCCGTTTAATGCAGATTCCTAGTATTGGGGACCAGATCCACTAATCAAGGGATTTTAGTGGGGAAAGCTTCCTCCATTCACAAGGAATGATTCCTAATCATTTTTTATAAGTACCAAGTTGAATTTTCCTCTAGAATATATTTTCATTAGTGTGCTTGTGGAAATAACTAGTATTTTTGCAACTCCATTTTATTTTCTTGCAATGATGTAATTGTATTGATGAAATAATGAAGATTGGTGTCATTTTTAGCTTCTAAATCTTGTTATCCTCCATAGTTCTCTGAGTTTCCTTGGGCTTGGCCATCCCAAGAGTCTGAGAGTCGTTTTGGATCATTTTCTTTCCTTCTTTTCACTTCTTATTCACATGCATCTCTTGTTTTTATTTCTTTCTACTTCTACATTTAGTATTAATGATTGCTTGTTGTAAGATTGAGTTAAACGGTTGATGTATGTTTTTGGAAGGATCACAGGAGTTATTTCAAAATTGGAAAAGCTTTGGAAGTTCATAGTAATCATCGTGTTGCTTGGATTAGTCTTCTTATTCCCAAATCTTGATTTATGGAACTCTGTGTCAAAGAACATTAAATTTTTGCTATTTTTTAAATCATGATAATGATATTCAATTGAGTTGGTTCCACTTGCATTAGATCACAAAAACATTCTATTTCATAACAAAAATCACCCCATTGCATTTTCACTTGATTAGGTTAGACATTTTTTATATTCACTAGCTCACTAGTTCTTGAATTTCTAGATTTTTGACTAGTAATGTTTCTCTATTTTTTAGCATGGGTTAATAGAGGTCTTTTTGAATGATTCCACTTGGAATGGGGACCTAAGTGTTGGCATTATGATACATATGTTGTACTTGATGGAAACCCACTCATCTCAGATGATAAATTATAGTGCAGCAAAGTTCACGCACTTTCATGCTGAGAAAAGTTCCTTTGATGCAAAGAAAAGTTCACGCACTTTCATGCAGAGAAAAATTCCTTTCATGTAGAGAAAAGTTCACGCACTTTCATGTAGAGAAAATTTCACGCACTTTCATGCAGAGAAAAGTGCACGCACATGGGAAATCTTATGGTTGGTTCATGGTATTAGTTCAACAGTTTTTGATCCTATGGTTTTGGTCCGTGGTATTACGTCCAAAAGAATTGAACCCAAGTATTGGGTCTGTGGTATTGTTTCTCAATGTTTTGGTCCATGGTTTTGAGTGAGGCCTAGCCTATAAAAAGGAAAGGAGATCATTTGGCTAATCATAAGTGTTGAAAATCTTAAGAATAGCAAGATCTAAATTTCTGATAATCAGTTCGTGAGACATAGTTGAATCTGAATCAAGGAGGAACCGGAGCATTATAAGTCAAATCTACTGAAGGGAGCAGCAACGGCACAGTGCGGAGGTGCAAAAAGCCAAAGAATAAGCAGGTGCGGAGTTGCGCAGACTCGTCAGGGAAAAAGTAGTGATATCCGCAGGTTTCCTTCGGTGAAGTTACAGACCTTTCTTGAAATATATTTTAGCTGTCTTTTATCTTTTTCTGTAGAGATCTAGGTTTAAATTGGTGTCTGGTTACTGGTGTTATTTTCTGGTTACTGCATTATGACAAGTTATTTGTTTAAAGGAGATTGGTGATGCACATGTACTTGATGTTTTGGATCCAGTTTGAAAATTTATGAAACGTGGTCCCTAGAAGAAAGAGAAGGTAGTAGCCTTCTGTAGGTCAGCACCTATGTACTAGTATCTTAGCTAGTACAAGAGCTAAATGGGTTGTATCTCCCTTCCAGGAGAAGCTGGAAAATGAGAAAGGGTTGTAGCTCTCTGCAGGTTGCAGCCTGCGTACTGGCAAAGGACTGCACCAATACAAAATCATTGTAAAAAGAAGTTTCTTTGAAAGAAGATAGAGACATATTGTAGCAGGTGGTTTTCACCCACATTGGGTTTCCACCTTATATCTGGTGTTCTTTGGTGTGGTTGTCTATGTTTCTTGTTCATGTTTATTATTATATGGTTCTAAAATACAGATTAATGGTTAACATCTAAAGAATAATTTACATTAAAATCTGGAAGGTATGTACAAGTTTCATTAGTCAGATCTGCAAGTGTTTATAGGAAAGGATTTCATAATACTGATTCATGCCCCCCTCTCAGTATTATTTCCAACAATTGGTATCAGAGCAGGTCCTTCAGAAGAAGCTTGATTGCTTGAAGGAAGGTCTATCATCATGAGCAACTACGAGAGAGAAGCATCGATCAGGCCACCAATTTTTGATGGGACCAATTTCATCTATTGGAAGGTAAGAGTCACTGCCTATCTTCAATCTCTTAGTACAAAAGTTTTGGATATCATAGATACAGGGTACGCTTTTCCATCAACAACTCCCACAGATCCGGCTGAGAAGAAGCAATTTGAGACAAATGCAAAGGTTGTCAATACTCTTTTAGGATGTCTATCTCAATCAGAATTCGTCAAGGTTATGCAGTATAAAATCGCAAAAGAAATATGCGACAAGATCATTCTAAGATATGAAGGAGATGAACAGGTAAAACGAGCAAAACTTCAAACCCTCAAAATTCAGTATGAAAATATCAGAATGTACAATGATGAATGTGTGGCTAAATATTTCCTACGAATAGATGAGATTGTTAATTATATGAAAAACTTGGGTGAAGAAATAAAAGAGGCGGTTGTGGTTGAAAATGTTCTAAGATCTTTGTCTCCTAAGTTTGAATCAAAAGTTTCTGCAATAGAAGAAAAGGAGAATGTACAGAAAATTACCATGTCACAGTGACACGAAATTCTAACCACTTACGAAATGAGGAAAGGAGGACCTTCAGATAGGAGAGAAGCTGCATTCAAGGCTTTAGGCAAAGGAGATTACTATGAGTTAGGACATATGTCAAAAGAAGAGGAATAATCAAATTTTGTCAAGAACCTTCAACGGGGTACTCGAAGATTCAGAGGTAAGTTACCCTTCAAATGCTTTGATTGTGGAAGAGTCGGTCACTATGATGCCAAGTGTCCTCAGAAATACAAGCTTGACAAATTTAAGGAACCTGTTAGATGGAACAAGAAACAAAATGTAAGTAAGAAAAGCTACTACACTCATGAAGATAGTGATGGACTCTCAAATAGTGATGAAGATGAACGAGGTAATAATTATAGACTTTTAATGGCTTTTGAAGATGATGATTTCATGGATGCTATAGATGAAGAAGGTCTTTATGAAGAGATTTCTAAACTCAAAATTTGTTTAGAAGAGAAAAATATGATTATTGATACTCTGCAGTTTCAACTGGCTAAAAGGGAAAAACATCATGAAAAGTTAGAATGTGAAATTGTGGGACTTAGAAAAAAGATTGAGAAGAAAAACCTCTTAATCTTAGATTTGTTAAAGGATTTGAAACTCTAGATGAGATTATCAATGTGCAGTGTTCTCCCCTAATCAAGACAAGTCTGGGATATAATGAAGAAACATCTCAAGCACAGAAACCATCCACCTCCAAAAGTTATCTTCATGCAGCAAGGAGGAGTGAGCAAAGGCCCAATGGAGATCACCAGGTAAATCAAGGACAATTTACCTCAAGAATGAACAAAGACTACCAAGTAAATCAGGGGCAATCCACCTTAAGGATGAACAGAAGCTACAATCCGCCACAGGTAAAATCTTGTCAATCTACCTCAAGAATGGATGACAATAGAAACTACAGCCTTTGGTTGGTAGATTTGATAATTGCACGAGTTTATTCAATGGCCAATGCTTCTGTTTTCATAACTTTGGTCACAATGTAGCTCAATGTGTTTCCTATAAGACAATCATGACTAGAGAAGCTCAAAAATAAAGAAGTATGACTGGGATCATGAAAAGAACCTACAATAACTTTTCTTCTCTTTAAAATGAAATTGAATGTTCTATTTGTAACAACTTCGGTCATGAAGATTCTGAATGCAGGTGTAGGTTTCGGAAAACAACTCAGAAGGAACAAGCCTCAAGTGCCAAAACACGGAGAATGAAAGAACTGCAGCCAGAAAGATGTGGTATAGCCTTATATGTGGAAGGGCAGGAAAATCAATGGTACATCGACAGTGGATGTTCAAAACATATGACGGGTGATAAGGAAAAACTTTAGTTGTATAGTGCCTTAGAAAGGGAGAAGAAGGTCTTATTTGGAAATGACACCCCTGCGCTCATAAAAGGTAAAGGTTCTATTATGTTGAAAGAAAAGGTCAAAGCTGGAAATGTTATGTATGTTGATGGCTTAAAGCATAATCTATTGAGTGTCAATCAAATGTGCGATCAAGGAACTGAGGTAATATTTCGATCAAATGGATGTAGTGTTCGTGATCTTGATACAGGAGAAACAATGATCAAAGGCATAAGAACTCCAAATAATTTATATATATTCAAAGAAGGACAACATCAATGCTATCTAAGCAAGAATGATGAACACTGGCTATGGCACCGGAGATTGGGGCACCTAAGCTTCTCACAAGTAAGGAAAGCATGCAAATACCAGGCAGTTCGTGGTCTTCCATACCTTAGAATTCCAGAAAATAAAATATGCAAGTCATGTCAGTTTGGTAAGCAAGCCAGAACTAACTTCCCTGAGAAGGAAGGATCAGCTAGCAAGCCACTTGAGCTTGTCCATATCGATGTATGTGGTTCGTCTAGGAAAGGGTCACCTTGGGGAGAAGAATACTTTATATTATTCATTGACAACTATTCAAGGATGGTCTAGATAGGACTTATGAAGAACAAATATGAAGCCTTCAAAAAATTCAAATCCTTCAAAGCTTTGGTTGAAAACGAACCAGATCACAAAATTAAATGCCTAAGATATGATAGAGGTGAGGAGTTTACCTCAAATGAATTTTTTGATTTTTGTGAAGAACATGGAATAAGAAGAGAATTCTCTACAGCCAGGACTCGTCAGCAAAATGGAGTAGTAGAAAGGATGAACAAAATGGTTCAACAAATGGCTCGTGCTATGATTGATGAGTCTGGAACTCCCGCAACTTTCTAGGGTGAAGCCGCATTTGTTGCAGTTGTTATTCTCAACAAAAAAAACGTCGGCGTGAACAACACTCAAACCCCTCATGAGCTCTGGTATGGTGAGACTCCTTCGGTAAAATATTTCAAAATTTTTGGGAGTAAATGCTACATCAAAAATACTGATGAAAATCTTGGCAAGTTTGAACACAGAGAAGATGAAGGCATTCTTCTCGGTTACTCTCCCCACAGCAAAGCATACATGTGTTACAATAAATGGCTTGGAAAAATTGTTGAAAGTATTGATGTAGTGGTTGATGAAGATGAAAACATTCTTAGACAAGTAAGATCTGAAGATTTCGAAGATGAAGAGGACTATCCATCTACATCAAATCAGTTTCATGATGAAGAAGAAGAGACCAATGAGGCACTAGAAGAATAGATAAGGATATAAGAAAAGACTCCATCCAGGTGCGTTCAGAAGAATCATCTAGAATATCAGATTTTGGGGCAGAAAGAGGCTGGTATACAAACAAGAAGAGCAATAGCAGAAGCTTCAAGCTATTTGGCATTACACTCCTCCACTGAGCCACAAAATGTAAAAGAGGCATGCAAAGATGAATGCTGGGTGAAGACAATGGATGATGAACTTGAGCATATTGAAAAGAACAACACTTGGGAGTTGGTTCCTAGACCAAAAGATAAGAATGTCATAGGGACCAAATGGATATTCAAAAACAAGTTGAATGAAAATGGGGAAGTTGTTAGAAATAAAGCCAGACTTGTTTGTAAAGGGTATGCTCAACGAGAAGGAATAGACTTTGAAGAAACTTTTTCTCTCATTGCTAGACTTGAGGCCATCAGAATGTTCCTTGCTCTCTCTAGCTTTCGGAAATTCAAAGTATTTGAAATGGATGTGAAATCTGCCTTTCTGAATGGAGACTTAGAAGAAGAAGTGTACATTGAGCAACCAGATGGATTCATTCTTGGAAATGATCCAAAACTTGTATGCAGACTTAAGAAGGCTCTCTATGGTCTTAAACAGGCTCCAAGGGATTGGTACTATCGTCTGGACAAATACTTTCATCAACAAAGTTTTTCAAAAGGATCGGTAGATAGAAATCTTTATATAAAAATTAAAAATGACAAATTGGTAATACTTGTTGTGTATGTAGATGATATCATCTTTAGCAGAAATGAAGAAGCTATGAGTGAAAACTTTGCCTTGGTGATGCAGAAGGAATTTGAAATGTCTTTGCTTGGAGAACTGACATATTTTCTTGGTTTACAAATCCAACAAAATGAAGGCGGTATCTTTTTATCTCAAACCAAGTACCTCAAGCAGATCTTGAAGAAATATGGGATGGAGGATTCGAAACTTATATGTACCCCGATGGTGATAGGATGTAGCCTCAGCGTAAATGATTACTCAGCAACAGTGCATCAACCAACCTATAGATCTATGATTGGTAGTCTTCTCTATCTAACAGGAACCCAACCAGACATCATGCATGCAGTGGGAATAGTTGGAAGATTTTATGCAAATCCAAAGGAAACTCATCTTCAGGCAGTAAAGATAATTTTCAAGTATCTTCAAGGAACTCAAAACTATGGTCTATGGTATCCTAGAAATATAGATCTCACTCTTCATGCTTATATAGATGCAGATTGCACTTGAAGCATGGATGACAGAAAAAGCACTAGTGGTGGTGCATTCTTTATGGGTTCCAGATTAGTATCTTGGTTCAGCAAGAAACATAGTTCGATTGCTTTATCTACAGCTAAAGCAGAATATGTGGCTACCGCATCTTGTTGGACACAACTCCTTTGGATGATGCAAACTTTGTAGGATTTTCAAATCACTTGTACTCCACCTATCTCCATCTTATGTGATAATACAAGTGCAATCAGCATTTCAAAGAACCCAATCATGCATTCAAAGACCAAGCACATACCAATCAAGTATCATTTTCTCCGGGAACAAGTGCTGGAACAAAAGGTCAAATTGGAGTGTGTTCCCTCCAAGGAACAAGTTGCTGATATACTCACCAAACCATTGCCCAGGGAGACATTTGAATACCTCGGACAAAAGCTAGGGGTTGTTGATGCATCATTCTGCTGTTGAATCTTGTCTGTTGTATGTAGGTGGATACACATACATTTGTCGGTCTAAGTGGCTCGAATGGGTCTATCAGAGATCATCTGGTGTAGGTTCAGGGGGGCACATATTCTTCTAATTATGCATTGTTGGCATTATCTTAGAAGTCCTTGGTTTGATTTCTCAAGAGTTTTCTGGTGGAGTAGATCAATGTGTGCTAATATGAAGGTTGATTCTGCTGATAGTTGTTCTTCTCTCTATGTCATGTACTTCTTTTCATATCAAGGTCATGTAACAGCCCATTTTGGTTTCCCCACTATGCCTGGGATGAATAAGCTTTATCTATCTAGTGTATTCCCACTTGGATGGGATATGGATGTATGTATGAGTCTTGATGATAGGAAGGTTACTTATAATGTATGGAGTCATGTTCCTTCTTGTAGAACATCTTTTTGCAAACAACATTTCAGTACAGAGTATATACAAAGGGGGAGCTCGTTCAGAGTTTTCCGCAGGTACTCAAGGGGAGTATGGTAGTCCGCCCCTTTGCCCTTGATGTCAGAAGGGGAGAGTGATTCATTCTTGTTGCCATCAAGTCCAAAGGGGGAGATTTTTGGCATTATGATACATATATTGTACTTGATGGCAACCCACTCATCTCAGATGATAAATTATAGTGCAGCAAAGTTTATGCACTTTCATGCAGAGAAAAGTTCCTTTCATGCAGAGAAAAGTTCCTTTCATGTAGAGAAAAGTTCACGCACTAGAGAAAAGTTCCTTTCATGCAGAGAAAAGTTCACACACTTTCATGCAGAGAAATGTGCACACACATGGGAAATTTTATGGTTGGTTCATGGTATTAGTCCGACAGATTTTGATCCTAATAATTGTTTTGGTCCGTGGTATTGCATCCAAAAGAATAGAACCCAAGTATTGGGTCCGTGGTATTGTTTCTCAATGGTTTCGGTCCATGGTTTTGAGTGAGGCCTAGCCTATAAAAAGGAAAGGAGATCATTTGGCTAATCACAAGTGTTGAAAATCTTAAGAAGAGCAAGATCTGAATTTAGGATAATCGGTTGGTGAGACATAGTTGAATCTGAATCAAGGAGAAACTGGAGCATTATAAGTTAGATCTACTGAAGAGAGAAGTAACGGTGCAGTATGGAGGTACGTAGAACCAGAGAAGAAGCAGGTGCAGAGTTGCGCAAACTCGTCATGGCAGAAGTGTGGATATCCGTAGGTTTCCTTTGGTGAAGTTGCAGACCTTTCTTGAAATATATTTTAGCTGTCTTTTATCTGTTTCTGTAGAGATCTAGGTTTAAATCGGTGTCTGGTTACTGGTGTTATTTTCTAGTTACTGCATTCTGAGAATTTATTTTTTAAAGGAAATTAGGTGATGCGCATGTACTTTATATTTTGGATCCAGTTTGAAAATTTATGAAATGTGGTCCCTAGAAGAAAGAGAAGGTAGTAGCCTTCTGTAGGTCAACACCTACGTATGAGTATCTTAGCTAGTACAAGAGCTAAGGGGGTTGTAGCTCCCTTGTAGGAGAAGCTGAAAAACGAGAGAGGGTTGTAGCTCTCTGCAGATTGTAGCGTGCATACTAGCAAAGGACTGCACCAATACAAAATCATTGTAAAAAGAAGTTTCTTTGAAAGAAGATAGAGACATATTGTAGCAGGTGGTTTTCACCCACATTGGGTTTCCACCTTATATCTGGTGTTCTTTGGTGTGACTGTCTATGTTTCTTGTTCCTGTTTATTATTATATGGTTTTGGCATACAGATTAATGGTTAACATCTAAAGAATAAATTACATTAAAATCTAGAAGGTATATACAAGTTTCATTAGTCAGATCTGCAAGTGTTTATTGGAAAAGATTTGATAATACTGATTCACCCCACCCCCCCCCCCCCCCCCCCCCCCCCCCCCCCAAGTATTATTCCAACACTAAGACATCCTAGTTAGTAAAATAAAAATTCCCATCCAATTTGGATTTTATTTTCTTGGTAGTTTGATGAATTATAATTTTGTATAGTAAATATGTAACAACCTATAGTAAACCAGGGGATCCTATAGAAAATCATTGTAGCATCTTGTATGAAATCGCTGTAGCATCCTATATGAAACCCTGTTTTGAGTCTAAATTGAGAAAAATCATCATTGAAGTTGGGATTAAGCCTCCACTTGACCTCCATGGTATCAAGACCATTTTAACCCTCTTGCATCACACTTGTCTCCCCTGCCAAAGATCAAGGAAATATTAGCATTAGCATTTATAAAGGAAAAATATTTAAAAAATGAGTTCTTTGATATTTACACATGCACACAATAGTTAGCACTCTCTAGATCAGATTTCATATGCAGTTAGTTTAAATCATCACATGTGATAAATAGGTTTAAGCTAGGTTTCTTTTATATTTAGTTCATGATCTTTACGCAATTAGAATATGTTTCTTTCCTTGTATTTTCTTTCTTGCAATATGTTAAGGTTCCATTTTGAAGATTTCATTTTCTACAATTAGTTTAGGATTTGACTTGAGTACATGCACTCCATTACATCATGACAACAAAGGAATGGCACATTGTATACTACACATATAGTGTCGATACCTCTTAAGTTGGTACAAACCCGGGGTTGATAATTAAAGTCGGTAGCCTTGGGAGTTGCAGCATTCTCGTTGTAATACCAAGGCTCATCACTCTTTGGTGCTATTGCTGGGGAGGTGTCAAAGTATGCATTCTTTTCTTCCCTAGTTGATTCATTTCTTTTTACTTTTTGCAAAAACACAAAATACCTACATTAGGCATATTTAGTTTCAAAAGCAGAAAATTGCATTGCATTATAGCTTTCATTCAATAAAAAAAAAAAACGAAAAAAATCTCCAACTCCAACTCACCCCCTCCATTTGATCACATGGTGCAGTAAGAACCATATCACCATCCCCTTTTGCAGGTAGAAGAAGAAGAAGATATGAAAAAGAATGTAGAATAAATGGATGGAGATGATGAAAATGAGGAAGATCCTCTTGGATTTCTCGTTTAAGAGACTGATGGTAGTGTGCACATGAAGAGCATCCCTCCATATTTTCTTCCAAAATTTCATTGTCTAAGGTCAGAGAATCTAGAAACTATTCTCTTTGAATTTGAAATTGTTTGTAGATCTTATGGCTACTTATTAAAAACTCAAAAATTGAGATTGTTTCTGGCAACATTGAAGGATAGAGCTCTTAAATGGTTCATGAGTTTAGGCACTAATTCAATAAGATCATGGAATGATATGCAAAAGATATTTCTAGAAAAATATAAAGATCATGATATTAAGGAAGAAATGTTTAGAATGAATCAAAGAGAAGATGAGATCCTTGAGGATCTAATAGACAGGTTCATGTATAATGTTAAGATGGGAAAACTACATCATTTAGGATCCGACACAATAAAAAGCCTCTTACTTAGAACAATTAGGGATGAATGGATTGATCTCCTTCATCTCATGAGTAGAGGTGATGTATACCAATTATCATTTGAAGAAAATTTTTAAACATGCAAACACATATCAAGAGGAAGGGCAAAAGTAGGTAAATCACCATGAAGATCGGTAAATCAAGCTAAACTTGGAAATTTATTTCATGACTGTAAATAAAAAATTCTTAGCAATCTAACTGAACAAGTAGAAATGTTAAGAATACAAACTGAGCAAAAAAAATATGTTTGTGTCGTCCATGCAGAATCACATGATGATAAATGTTGCTCCTCATTACCAAGGTTGAAGAAAGTTCACCAAGAGGACAATGGAGCAAGTCAATTGCCAATGCATCAATTGCCAATGCATCAATGTTATGTAGCTCCAAGATGACCATGGCAGCTTATTTAGCTAGATATGATGCAAGATTCTAATTCACAATTTCAATGTTATGCATATCCACCTCAAAGTGATTGGAACACACCCTTTCCTTGGCAACATTGGCCATCTCAACCACAAAACCAATATTGGCAACAAGGTTGGCAAGGAACTTATAGGAGTCATCCTTAGTATTTTCCTCATTATCCTCCATACCCAACTCTGTGTTATCCCTACCATTCACGTCCACCACAACCACAACCCCAATCACATCCATCTCAAATATCCACTCCCACTGAACTCCCAATACCACCATTTCCAAACCCACACATTGAAGTAGCTTAGCCCACTTACAATGCTGAGGTAAAACACTTCCAAATATCTCCCCTTGACCTCAATGGTATTCACCATAGCTTAGGAAGAGTATTGCAAAAAAAGGGATTCTCTAGATACCATTGAAGGACTACATCCAAAAGAACATGATTTGAAAGAGAAGATCAAAGAATCATGGGTTTCACTTGATAAAAGGTAGACATCAATATAAGAGATTGAGAAAGCTCCCAATGATTACCATCAAATCCTCCATGTATTCAAGAGAACAATTAGCAAAAAAAGGAAGATTTGAAGGTCATGGTAGAAGAAGACATGAAGAATGATTCAGAAAAGCAAGAAAACCAAGGACATCAAAGTTATATTGAGGTTTGGTTCCAGAAAATCAACAATATGGAGCATCACTCTCTTCTTCAACTATGCTTGATACTTTCAAGGTCAAAACATTTGGTCTCCGAAATCCATGTACATGTCAAAGCATACATTTCAAGCCTACACATCATTTTGTTTGTCATATTGATGTGCACATGGCTTCATTGGAAGTATTCTTATATTTGAAAGTCATTTTGTTTTTCAAGTAGAGTAGGGTAAAAAAAAGTTTGAAAAATAAGAGAAAAAAATTTCTCAGGTGAAAACCTCCTTTGAGGCGCCCCATATTGGCTCATTGATTAAAAATCTCCATGACGCGATCAATGGGTTGCGAAAAAAGAAAAAAGAGGAAAAATGAAAAGATCCTAGGTGAAAACCTCCTTTGAGGTGCCTAGGCCAACCTACTAGTTAAAATTCTCCTTGAGGCAAATAAAAAAATCTTTTCTTCATGTATCTCTCTGATGAATGCATGTACTCTCCAACATCAACAAGCAACAAAAACAAGTTGGTAACAAAAGAAAAATTGGTCAAGCCTAGTCAAAAGAAGTCAAATTTTGACTTTCTCCTCCTTTGCTCAAATGCTCCAACAAGGTCAAGGCCATTCCAATCCATCACCCTCATCTATTTCCACAATCCACCCATCATTCTCAAGCTTTTTCCATTATATTTGTTTATTGTCCTAAGAAACTATAAGATCCTCTATTTTAGTACAGGAAACAAAAATACATAGAGAAGAAATTTGTTTTTTCCATAACTTGAAAACCATGTCTCCATTTGCCAAGCTGTTTTAGGGGGAGATGCATATGGATTATGGTAACATGCTTGAGCAATTTCAACAAATTTCAGTGCACAGTTTTCGAGAAATCAGTATCCATAACCTACAACCATTTTTGTGTGTTATCTATATTTGTGCATCCATTTAAAATTTTGTTTCATGGGGAGTTGCATATGGATGATGGTAACATTCCTAAGAAATTTCAGCAAATTCTAATGCACGGTTTCTAGGAAATCGACCTCCATAACCTTCAGCCACTTTTAGTTTTTCTCGAGATCTATGCATCCATTGACCAAAATGTGTTTATGGGGAGGTGAATAAGGATGATGGAAACATGATTAGAATGTTTTAGGTCAATCCATTCTACCTTTTGGGGAATATGGACAAAACAAGTCGACTACAAAAGGTTGTCTTGAAAACTTATAGGATTCCCTGAAAACCTACAGGATCCTACAAGATACAGAATAGCACCTACATAATTAGCAGTGAGAAGTTTTAAAGGGAAAAGCTAGAGGTTGGCTTCATGAGATAGTGATAAGTAGACACATACAACCCTTCACATCCATCATAGAAACATGACAGGGAGTTTCAACAAGAGGGAACCCACTAGCAGAGTGAGGATTCATCAACATCACTATCCAATAGTTGCACATCAAGGAACAACATCAGAGAAAAAAAGAGGAAAAAACATTAGCAAATAAAATCAAGGATTTCACTCTCCAACAAACATCATCTATAGGAAGGCCGTCAGGTAGGTACAGGTATGAAATATTATTGACCTCTTCTATTAAGCATATTATAGTTAGAAATTTGTTGTCAATGCATGAGAGATGAGGTTTTATAAGCTAAGGATAGGTCAGCAGTCTCAACCACCTTCAACTAGTTAATTTCAACTCACTACTTCACTCATGCAATGTTTAAAAGTCAAATTATGAAGGGTGATGATTTCAAGGAATGAGGACAATAGTTAAAAGAATAAATTTTTACAAAGGCCAAGTCACAACAAACCTCCAAGCCCTCCATCCACTTTATATTCACTATCTATTCATCTTTCATCCATCCCATTTCATTCTTGAAAAAAGCAAATAGAGCATCCTCTCCATTTTCACAAACCTACACCACTCCCTTTCAGCCCTAGCATCATCATCCAATTCCTCTTAATCATTTCCCATCATGCCCATTGGTGGGCTCCAGTATTGCAGCAATAATGCTGGAACTCCTGGGACTCCCTTCTTTACTTTTATCAATCCGTTAGTTCGTAACAAACTTGGAAGCGACAGCGTTGTATGCACAAGTACTAACTCTTGTCGTAGCTGTCACTTGGTCAGATGGCACAAGCCCGCTAGGAGCTTAAGCCAACTTTTATGAGCTCTTAGAAGAAGCTTTTTAATTGATGGATGAAAGCTAACTCGAAGAAAGCTAATCTATTTGCGAAAAAGAGATTGGAAAACTAAAGGAAAGCGCAAACCCTAGCAAACCCTAATTCTACCAGCTAGTCCTACTGGTGCAAAGAAGAGAATGCAAACTACTGAAAGAGATGCCATTAATTCTATGAAGGTAAAATGCATGTGTCTAGACTACCCCTATCCTAAGAAAACATCTTTTTGTATTTTTGATTAAGTTGTCAGTTTCATCCATATGCTTTCACTGTTCTTTACTGTGTAGGGGTGAATCAAGGAGGATAAATGCTTGGAAAAGGTTGGGAAGGTTCAGAGAGGGTCTAAGGAGTCCCTAACACCCTTCTAAAGAGTTTCACAAAGTTTGGCTATCAAGAAACCTCATTTGTGAGCTTCTACATGAAGTCTGCAGGGGTTCTACACGATGTTCAGGAATTTCTACAGGTTGTTCAGAAATTTCTATAGGATGTTTAATAATTGGATTTTAGAGGATGGGTGAGTGAGGGAAGATGCATGAATAGATATGGAGGTAGGATAGGGGCCTGGAGTGACCCAGGGACTGGTGAATGGAGTGGTGAGAAGGTGTAGAAGGCTGACTTGGCTCAAAGAAGGCGGAACCAATGATTGCACAAAAAGGTAGGGTTATGTGGGCAAAAGGACAGATGTGAGACAAGGAACGTAGCTAGGAGATGGAAAAGATAGATCTGATGAAGCTTAGGTGGATGAAAGAGTGGTAGAGATTCCCTGCACAATGTACATTCAACTGGATTCACAGAGTATTACAAATAATCAAAGTCCCAGCTAATCTAATCTAACTGACAATAAAATGAATGAACAACAACTTTATTTGAAAGAGATCTAAATGCATAACGAAATTCTGCAAATGGAAACAGTACACTAAGTATTGCATGGTAAAGAAAACTAGTGTTTTTGTTGGGACAACATGGTTACTTCAATTCCAGCCCCTGATCCAATAAGGATGAGGTGAAATTGAGAGTGTTGTTGACCCTTTTATGGATTTTTTTTCATGTTATTATCCTACCAATCTATTCTAAACGTGGGCAAAAGGACAGACGTGAGACAAGGAACGTAGCTAGGAGTGGAACAGACAGATCTGATGAAGCTTAGGTGGATGAAAGAGTGGTAGAGATTCCCTGCACAGTGTACATTCAACTGGATTCACAGAGTATTGCAAATAATCAAAGTCCCAGCTAATCTAATCTAACTGACAATAAAATGAATGAAAAACAGCTTTATTTGAAAGAGATCTAAATGCATAACCAACTTCTGCAAATGGAAACAGTACACTAAGTATTGCATGGTAAAGAAAACTAGTGTTTTTGTTGGGACAACATGGTTACTTCAATTCCAGCCCCTGATCCAATAAGGATGAGGTGAAATCGAAAGTGTTGTTGACCCTTTTATGGAGTTTTTTTCCTGTTATTATCCTACCAATCTATTCTAAACATCTGAAGCAATTCTATTCATAAACAGTGACCTAGTTAATCAACAGAACTAAATCTGCCTAACAGAAATACGTTTGCAAATGCATAAAAGGAAAACAATGATGCATAAAGGAAAGATAACAGTACATAAAGGAGACCCTAGGCTCTTAGGTTGGGTCCAACCCTGAGAGCTACGGCTCCTATCGAAAACTCAGAGTTGATATAAAATCAGACTGCTTCTCATTTATCAAAAAATAGTCATAAGTCAAGAGTTATGCCAAAATGGCTACAGGAGAACAAACTAAAGCTGACAGCACTGTAGTGCAAAATATGCAATGGTTTCAAAAGTCCCTTATGAAGGCTGAGGCCTTAACATTTATACACCACGAGGGCCCTAGTTGGCCTCCTAAATCTATGGGACTTGGCTATCCAAACTGTGAGTAGACAGTCCCTTCCAAAATCTACTTGGTTGCCTTCTAGATCCGATTTTGGTGGCCTTTGGAGCTCGGAGTTAGGGGTGAAGATCCCGAGGAAGGGCTATTTAATATCATAGACAACCCCCCTACAAATCCTCACCTCAAGCTTGGTTGTCTTCTAGCCCATGATTGCTCGGTTTTGCTCCAACATGTGTGAAAAAACCTGAAATAAGCACGTGTTAGCCACCTAGGAAGAGTGACTACCCTTATTCGTACAAATGACATAAACATACTGAAAAATAATGCATAAGCTATGGAAAATGAAGGATTGAACAAGGACTGAACAAGGATAATTAGGCCAAATGAGCCCAATAAGTTACCCAATTTGGGGCTCATCATCACCTCCCTGCTAAAAGGGTTGCTCATCCTCTGAGCAACTAGTCCAGCTCCTCATCCTTAATTGCTTTGATCGCCTCCCTCACATCCCAAGCTTCTGAAGTAGTATCCTCCTCACTGTCATGGAATCCGGCCTTCCTTTCCACCTCTTCCCACTGCTTATGGTCTTCTTCTTCTGTGCCTCCTTCTAACAATCCCAAAAGCAAAGGGTGGACATAGCTTGAGGCCTATCCAGCTGGCCTGGAGGTTCTGCATAGACTTTTTGTAGAGAGGCACTCGTGCCAAGGCCTCCCTCATTCTAGTTGGAGTGTGATATTCCCTGATTTTGAGGTTGTGGGACAATGTGTTCCACCTACGGGTGCAAGCATGAACACAATTGTCCCCCAATAATCACTCCATATCCTTGACGTGTGTTATGGCCTGAGCCTACCGATCCATGTACTCTAATAGAGCCTGAGAGTTGGTTGCTAGGTGCTAGTGGGTAGATATCAATGTTGTGGGGTCCCCTGGCTCTGCTCTAATCAGTACTGGTTCGTGTAGTTCTCATTCCATGACATTTCTGACCTCTGCCACTCTCCTTTCTTCGTGGTTTAACCATGAGGTCATTGCCATCAGCGGCATATCTCCTATTGTTGTGTTGGGGTCCCACGAGGTTATGTTTGGAAGGGCCAAATTATGAAGGTAAAAATCTGATAGCTTAGCCTTATCTTCCGATAAACTGCTGTTACATAAATCCATGAACTGTTGTGGGTTTTGGATTTGGGAGATACCCCTCTGTGCCAAGGTGTTGATTTGGAATTGCAGCCACTGATCCCTGAGGTATAGGCCATAGGATTTGGTCGGCTACCTACATTGTAGAGCTTCCATTGCTCAACTGGCCATGCTGGCCAGTTGTGCCTCCTTTTCTTGCATCTGCTATTTTAGAGATTGTATCTCTAAGCCTGCTTGCAATTCCCTTTCCTGCAGTTGTTGGTTTAGTTCCTCCATATCAGCTTGCATTCCTTCTTTTCCTTGAGGTTTTGCTGTGGTGTCCTTGGCTGCTGTTTCCTCTTCTTTCCTCTATCCCTGTAGCTGTAGCTGTTGTCTAAGCAGCTCATTCTCTTCTCTTAACTTGGCCTGTTGGGAGCTTTCCACATGTCGTACTCTTGCCAATTCTCTTTGGGTCTCCTTGAGCTTTTCCTCTGGAGGCCCTATATCTGCTACCCCCTTGGATTTAGTGATCTTCATCCAAGTGTGGGTTCATACTCTTTCTTCCTCTAGTGCTAGAAAAAGTGGCACTGTGATTTTTTGAGGAATGATTTTGCCAGCTTCTAAGAAGTTATAATAAGAGCCCAGGCTGGGCCGGGTGCTTGGTTCCATGATGGTATCGGCCTTCTCCTCCTCCTGTGATGACGTGGCTGCTCTTTCCTCCATCTGCTCAGTCTCTTTCAGCCTAGCCAAAGTTTCCTGTAGCGCAGCCTCAACATCCTGTAGAGAGGCCTCTGAGTTTAATTTCTCCATCCTTTCCTTCCATGAGGATGTCCTCGGGCTTCCCCACTCATAAGTGATGGATGCCTTGGAGGGGGACCTCTCCTTTGGTGTGGTAGGGGTATCCACAATTGTGATTGGCTCTTTTGATGGAGGCTGCAGTCTGCCAATCTTAATCCTCACACTCCTCCTTGCTTTAAAATACAGAGGAGTCTCCCTCTTTCACTTTTCCTTCTGCTTGGGAGATGTGTTTAGGGTGGCTAGCACAGCTGCTACCTCCCTAGCTAGAATCTTAGCTGATTTCTCCTTCTGCTATCCTTTTTTCAGACTTCATGTAGAAAGTCATGTAGTCGTTGGTTTATGGCTCCCTGTAGAAGCCGTTTTTAGACTTCCTGTAGAAATGGCCTTCTGGCTTCCTATAGAAGCAGATGTCACTGTTTTAACCTGCTTGGCTGAGGGTGCTTTTTTCTTTAGTGTGGCTGAGGCTGCCTTAGGGGTGCCCTCACTGGCTTGGACTTTCTCAGTCCTTTCTACCCTGCTCTGTAGTCTTTTCTCCCTAGGTGTTTGTGTTATTTTACCACCCACTGTTTTGGCCTCAGCAGCTTGGCCTTTTTCTTGTGTTTCTCTCTGTTCTTTCTTTGGTGTTTTTCCTGGGGTTTCTTGTGATTTAGCTTTCTTTTCTGCCTGAGTGTGCTGCTTCTCCTTGCTGCTGGAGGAAGTGAGCTACTTGGCCAAAATTCAGATGTCATCATCCTTAGACATATTCTGAAAAATTTCCTAGGAGAGAGGGACAGTGTAAGTATGGAGTGCATCTTCCACAAGGAGCTTGATAAGCCCATGATGGGCTAGCTGGTCTGGTGTCCCTTCCCTCAACTTTGTGGCACACTCAATCATGGATTGTAGGAGGAAGTAGTGAATGTTGAATTTTTGTTCTGAGAGTAGGTCCATTTGGTGCCTGAGTTCTATTAGCAGTAGGAAATGATAACCATATACGATGCTAAATCACCCCTCACACGTAATATACTTCATAATTTGGAGGCTGACTTCACTCCAAAACAACTGTAGGCTAGTTCTCTGGACTCCATTCTTGTCTTCTAAAAATTGTTCCTCTGGCAAGAAGAACTCTTTTTTAGCTTTTTGACCCAATTTTCTCTCCTCCTTATCCCAGGGTACCCCCATCGGTAGATCAGTGACTCTGCTAATGAGCTATGGGGTGAGTCGGAGGGTCAATCCTCTGAAGTTGATAGTGGCTAGTATCTTTGACATCGACTTCAGGGACCTTAGGAATTCTTCTGTAATTTCATCATCATGACCTTGAAGCTTGTCACAGAATGTCAACCAGCGTGCACGAGAAAATAAGTCCACCACCTTAGGGGTTTCCCATAATTTCTTGGTGTCCGAGGGTTATTTTTTGATAAACCCTCCTGACATGGTGAAAAAGACTGTGTTTTTGTTTGTGCTTTGAGCAGACAGGGAATTCTGGGTGTGTTTCCTTCTCAAAGCGTTAAAAACAATATCTGCAGGCCTCTTCCTTTCAATTCCTCTGTTTTGAAACTTGACTGCTCGTGTATAGAAGGACAACTCAGGATTTCTCTAAACAGAGTGCAAAGCTACATCTCCAACATACATAGTCATATAAAATTCATAGTATTTCCACCGGTTAGCTTCAACAGTGTCTCACTTCTCTATAGGAGGAATTTAACTCAAGACTTGTGGAGAAATCCTTGGATGCAAACCACGAAGACAATTTCATGCAACGATAAGGAAACGGCTTTTGGATTCACAGACATACTTGCATTTACATTTTCTCTACCCCCTCAACACATCAAATTCAACACCTTTTGAACTATTTTGCATGGGAAAGGTATGTTCGGGCCTACCTCACTGAGAATTGTCACCCTCGACGTGAACAGTCCAAGCTCCTTCGTATGCTGGGTTTCTTGTAGTGCAGCTTCCTATAGAAATCTTTCCCGGCTTCTGGAGGACATTACGGTGGTTTTGGATGAGTCTGAGCTGCGAAAGAATGTTGGAACATACCGAGAAGATCGGGCTAACAACTTGTAGAGGAGGAGGATGCGTACTCAGCTGCAAAACAGTTGTAAGTGTGAATGACAACAGTGTATCATGAGTTATTCGGTCAGCTAATTTTGAATTGCTGCGGAATTCATGGTGCAGGGGTGAGCTATCCTGGCTGATCCGTTGACCAACATCACAACCATCATTCCTCGGCGTGTCTCTGACCACCGAATCCTTCCCTTTGCATTCACCGTCGCCATTTCTGTCATACTTCCAATTCTCCCCGACTGGACACTTCCCACGTGTCAACTGCCCGTCTTTCCAGCATAGCCAAGCCCATTCAAATCCTACGAGGCCGTCTGACTGGCTATGGGTGGCCAGTTGAGTGGCCACCAACTTGTTCAATCCGCTCATTCTCATAGTCATGCAATTTTAGAGTATAGTTCATGTAATTTGACGAAATAAGGTTAGGCACTTACCTGTGCGGCTGTGGACGTGGTTTTGCAGGCTTCGGGACGAGGAATGCAGGAGTTGCTTGCTGCTGCTTCATGCACGGGTGCTGGAGCTCCACTTCCATTGGCTGCTGCTAGTTACGAGACCTCGAGACCTGACTTTCTGGTGGTGAATGTTGCATTCACTAGCTTCGTGAGCCGCTGGTGTATCCTTGGTATGTGCTCTAGCTGGATCAGCTGCTACAGATTCATGTAGGACATCCTGTAGCCGTTTCTCCTCGTGGGGTGCATGCTGAAATAAATGAAGTCGCGTTCACGGATGTAGGGTCCTGAGGTCGTCTTGACAGGTAAAGTGTGCGAGCCTCTGCATGCTTTATTTTCCACTTGAAAAAACAAAATTTTATCTGAGAAAACAGGGTTCTGGTATGACTGTGCAGGTATATTCGACCAGATGGTGGCAATGGTCGTGAAAGGAGGTGAAACAAGTGGAGTATGGAAGGAAAGAGTGGTTGCATGCCTCCTCAATAGACTTCGAGCTTCAAATCCTTCTCCATAATCGATTCTGGCCCGCACAAAGGCTCTACAGGATGTTTCCTGTGGAAATACAGAACTTCCTGTAGAAAGTCTTGTAGCTTCCTATAGTAGGTTGAACCACGACCAGATTGTGTCCGAACCCTGAACAAAGTGAGTGTTCATGGAGGGAGTGTACGTGAGGATTTCGGGTAGCTTGGTAGGGACCCTTGTCGCTGTGTTGGGAGGCCTCCTTTTTGCATTGCGTTCCTGCAACCTGCAACAATTTCCAGGGATTTAAACTTGTTTTTTTTTTCTCTGTTTCTCCTTTCTTCTTCCTCTTTTTCTTTTTTCTCTTTTTTCTCTGTCTTTTTTTTTTTTTTTAAAGAGATAGCAGGGGCGCCTCAATGAGGTTTTCACCCCTACTATCTGCCTTGGGTGCCTCAGGGAGGTTTTCGCCCAAGGATCTTGTTATTCCAATTCTTTATTTTCAGAAAGACAACAGGGGCGCCTCAATGAGGTTTTCACCCCTACCATCTGTCTTGGGCGCCTCAAAGAGGTTTTCACCCAAGGATCTTTTTTTATTGTTTTTTCATTTTTTTTTTTTTTTTTTTTTTTTTAATATAATGATGCTCAGGGTGTGGCCAAAACAGAGGCAGAACCCTTCTCTATTACCAGCACTAATTTTTCCACAGTTTTGATGAACTCTTGCCTTGAAAGATGTTTCCTATAGATCTTTAGTCTATGCCCATTGAAGAGCATGGGGATGGCTTCTTCATCAATGGTCCAGATAAGGATGGAACCATTGTCAGTGCACTTCTCCACTGCATATGGTCCTAGCCATCTTGTCCTCAGCTTCCCTTTGAAATCCTTATGTCTGGAATAATATAGCAGCGCCCAATCTCGCTGCTGGAATTGTTTGTCATTAAGGTGCCGGTCATGCCATATCTTCCTCTAAAGTTGAACCACTTCTGAGTGGAGGAGGGCCTACATTCGGTGTTCGTCTAACCCATTTAGCTACAATAACCTTTCTTGTTGAGCATGGCTGAGATCTAGGTACAGTTGAGATGCCATCCTCAATGTGTTGTACTCGAACTCGATTGACAGCAAAGCTTTCTTCCCATAGACCAGCTCATAAGGTGTGAAACTGGTTGTGGTCTTCCAAGTCATGTTGTAGGCCCAAGTGGCCTTAGCCAGGTGATCTGCCCAATCCTTTCTGCTACTACTCACCACCTTAGTCAAAATCGCTTTTAATGCTCTATTTGTGACTTCCACTTGCTCATTTGCTTGAGGATGATATGGGGTGGAAGTCCTATGCTTGATCTTGTGATGAGCGAGAAAGTCTTGAATTAGGTTGGAGGTGAACTGGCTTCCTTGATTGGTGACTAAATCTCTTGGGTAGCCAAATTTGTAGAAGATGTTTTCTCTTAAAAACTCAGCCACATTTTCTTCTGTCACTCCTTTGATTGCCTTGGTTTCTGCCCACCTCATCAGATAGTCTGTGCATACAATGGTGTAAGACCTTTTCCTTGAAGGAGGGTTGATAGGACCCACAAAATCCATACCCCACTTCTCAAATGGCTGAAGGGTCACTTGAGGTTGGAGAGGAATTTCATCCCTTGGAGTCGGCTTCCCCATCCTCTGGCATCGGTCACATTGGCTGATATATCTTGTGACATCTTGATGAAGAGTGGGCCAATAGTAGCCTGCCTGTAGAATTTTGAAGGCAGTCCTCTTAGCTGCAAAATGTTCTCCACAAGGCCCATCGTGACAGGTTAGGAGGATGTCAAAGACTTCCTCCTGCCTTACAAAATGCCTTAAGATCTGATCGGGGCCAAGTTTGAACAGGTTGCCCCCAACCCAAGTGAATGAGGCACTTTTCCTCATGATTCTGCTCTTCTCCTTTGAGGATAGATGCGGAGGGAACTGTGCTGAGACCAGGTAGTTTTCTATATCAGCAAACCACGGAGAGAGTACTAAGATAGAAAATAGATGTTCATCTGGCATCTGGTCATCCACTGTTCCTTCTTCACCTGCAGGCAAATCCAATCTAGACAAGAAGTCAGCAACAACATTTGCTTTACTTGGTTTGTCAACGATAGTCAAATCAAACTGCTACAACAAAAGTAACCATCTAATAATACGAGCATTCACATTAGGCTTATTCATTAAATATCTAATTGCAGCATGGTCAGTATGAACAAATGTTTGATAGCCAGTGATGTAGTGTCGGAACTTGTTTAGGGAATGGGCCATGACCAGGAATTCTTTCTCAATTATAGTATAATTCATTTCTGCCTTGGATAAGTTTTTGCTAACAAATTATATGGCATATGGAAGTTTTTCTTCAACTTGTCCTAAGGCTGCCCCTATGGCTTTGTTTGAGGCATCAGTGTGAATGTGGAAAGGTAGGGCCTAGTTTGGGCCTCTCAAAATAGGGGCGGACACTAACTTATCCTTCAATTCATTTAGAGCCCTTTGAGAGTCGTCAATCCATTTAAACTCAACATGTTTTGCTAAGAGGCGAAACAATGGTGAGGCTAGCTTACTGAAGTCTTTAATAAATATTCTATAATATCTGGATAAGCCTAGGAAACTCCGAACATCTCTTACCTTCTGAGGAGGTGGAACCTTTTAAAGGTAGCAATCTTATTAGGATCCACCTATAATCCTTGGCGAGAAATGCTATGACCTAACACGGTCCCTTCAATCATCAGGAATTCACATTTTTCAGGGCTGAGGGACAGGTTCATCTCAATGCACTTGCTTAAAACTTTTCCCAGGTTGGAAAAGGCTTCTTGGAAGCTAGACCCGTAAGGAGTAAAGTCATCCATATAGATTTCCACCGAATCATGAGCCAGCTCGACAAAGATGCTCAGTACCGCTCTCTGGAAAGTGGAAAGGGAATTGCATAGCCCAAGGGGAAGGACTCGGTAGGCAAAGATACCACATGGACAAGTGAAGTTGGTCTGATCTTGGTCCTCCGAGCTGATTTGGATCTGATTATACCCGCTGAACCCATCTAGGAAAGAGAAAAACTTCTTTCCTGCGAGTCCATCCAACACTTGATCTATGAAAGGCAAAGGGAAAGGCTCTTTCTTGGTGGATTTGTTCAGTTCTCTGTAGTCCACACAGATTCTCCATTTCCCATTTTTCTTGGGTACCAACACTAGAGGGGAAACCCATTCGCTGTCCGAGATGGGGTAGATGAATCCTGCATCCAACATTTTTTGCACTTCTTCTTTAACAATGTCCTCAAGGGTTGGATTCATTCTCCTCTAAGGTTGCCTGACTGGTTTACAGTCCTCCATAATGTAAATGTGATGGGTACAGACCAAGGGATGGATTCCTTTCATTTCCTTGTAGTTCCAGGCAAAAGCCTCCAAATGGCGGGTCAAGAGGCTACATAGCTCCTTTTCCTGAGAGGGAGAGAGAGAGAAGCTGATCTTTAAAGTTCTTTCAAGGCCAAACTCCACATTCTTAACTCTGGGAGTGGTCGGATCAGTCACACATAGGTCCACTAAAGCACTGGCTTGGGTATCTTCCACCAACTCTTCCAAGGATAGTGCACCGAGGGGAGGATTTTGGATTAAATTCTCAATCAAATCGTCCTCGGTTTGAGGACCTCCCCTGGTGGCCTCTACTGTGCATAATGGTGCATAGTAGACCTCATCCTCTTCTCCTTCTTCCAACCAGAGGGGTAAGTTGTGTTCTAGAAGAGGTTGGGCAGGAGGGCATAGGACCAGCTGTTTGGACATAGGCCCATTTTTTATGGTCATGCTTCCTACTCGACAGCTCATGTAAGCATCCGCGGTAGCTAGCCAAGGCCTTCCCAAAATGAGGGGATATCCAGTGAGTTTTGCCTTTGGCTGAAGGACCAAGAAGTCCGCAGGGTACTCCCAGGAGTCAACAGAGACCAAGACATCTTCCACAATCCCTTCGCGAGTCACAGTGGAGCGGTCTGCCAATTGCAACACTGTCAAGGTCTTCCTTAAGGAACTCTAAAGGTTGAGCTTAAGCATGGTGTCCCTTGTCATCACATCAATGGCAGCACCTAGATCAATCAAGGTGTGGGGTATGATGGTTCCATTGATGTGAACATCAACTATGGGACTCCCAGGGTCCAAATACTTTGGACAAATTACTTGCCCCAACATAAGATCGGACAGTTGTCCTATGACATTGATAGTTGACGCATCTCTCTTTCGCCTGCCTGGGTGCCTGAAACACTTCTCCTTAATCAATTTGTTGTATATCGGTACATCTTTTATGGCCTGAAGAAGTGGTATTTTCACACACAACTGCTTGAGTTCTCCCAGAAGCTCAATCTCTTTTGGGTTGGGTTGTGTGGTTACTGTGAGTCACTTAGGAAAGGGTGGAATGGCTTGGGGTTCAATTTCCTATTTCTCTTCCTCCTCCTCTAGGCGAGGAGGTTGGTGCTCTGAAACGACCTTCCCAGATCGCAGGTTGATCTCCTGGATCTCCACAACATAGGTAGGGCATGTTGTCTCCCCAGTATATACCGGCTGGTCCTATCTGTTGTTGGGGTTCGGTTTCGGTTGAGCAGGCATCTGGGGTTGTCTTGGAGAAGAAGGAGGTAATGGTTGTGGTTGCCGGTGGTTGAGGCAAAATGGCAGGAGGAGTGTTGTACTAGGGCCTCCACCCCGGTTGAGGTGCATTCCACTGAGGCTGTGGCTGGGCATGAGAGTGAAACGAATGAGGAGGAGGTTGAGTATGATATGGAGATGGATAAGACCACGGAGGAGGTGCGGACCAGGAAGGATGAGCAGGGGGGCCTCAAGAAGGTATATGAGCAGATTGGTTGGGGTTATAATAAGCTTGGGATGTCCCTTGCATCCCCTGCTAGTTAGGTCTGGGTCCATGTGGCCTCCTTTGGTTGAGGAAGTAGAGAGGTTCAGTTTCCGCCTCAGTCCCTAGGTACATGGCTTTAAACCCAAGCTAGGTAGGGCATTGGTTGGTGGGGTGGTCTTCCTCACAAACGAAACATACCTCTACTGAGTGCAATGGGCATTCATTCTTAGGATGCTTCCTCGTGCATCGAGGACAAAAATGGCCAAAGCCCTCTCAACTTCCTCTTTTTTTTGCTGAATTCGGAACGTATCAAGTGGCATGGCAATAGTCTATCTCATATCACTCTTGAGGTCTTCCATCTAGTTAGGAAACTCGTGCTTGGAGAAGGCAGTACTAGCTGAAAGTGGATTCCCCCTACTTCTCTTGCGGGACACCCTAGAATGATTTCTAAACATGGTCTTTATGTCCTCATAAGGTAGTTGGTAGATGTCTCCTCCAACCAGCATGTTAACGATGTCCAGAAGGTCTTCAAGGACTCCTCGGAGCAGAACCAGCTTCAGAGAATACGGGTCAAGTGTGTACCTGGCCCATTTATAACTAAGTTGGAACCTTTCCTCGTAATTTTCTAAAGACTCGTCGCTTCCCATGGTCATCCGAAAGATTTCTCCCTTGGTTTCCTTGGACCTACAGTAGTCTCGGTATTTGGCATTGAAAGCTTGCCACATCTGAGTCCAAGTGGTGATACTATTTCCAGGTAACCCCATGAACCAACGTAATGCTATGTCCTTGAGGGTAGATGGAAAGAGTTTCAACTTTTGCTCGTCCTTAGCATAGTCATAAATTCGACAAAGGACAGCAAACTCAAACAGGAAGGTATCAGGGTCTTCAATAGTCAATCCATGGAAGTGGAGTAAAGCGAAGGGACTTAAGTTTTTCATTTTCATGTCTCCATTGGCCTCTCAGATGGGAAAGGCACCTTCTATTCTCTCATCTTCTCTTCTACCATTTCGGTTGTCAGCCATGGCTTCAGATGGAGTGTTCGCTAACTTTTCTTATGTTATAGGATCTTCATATATCTCAGGAGGTTCACCTACAGGTTCTTCTGGCTCACTGTCACTAGAGAAGAGAGAAGGTTGACTCAGTGATGTGGTGGGGGTGTTGGGTAAGAATTTGCCGGTTTTATCTCTGTTCCCATGAGGCATGAAATGGAAAGACGTTTTGATTGCTTTTGCTTTTTTTCTCTGCTGGTACCTGCAAAACTAAAATAGATTGAACTGCAACTAACTATCTTGCTGAAATGAAAGTGCGGAATTGAAATGAAAGCAGGAAAAGACTAATCTACGCTTGCAGAATTGAAATTGCAAATTAAAATGGTAAGCTATGCTTGTAGAATTGAAATTGTGGAATTGAAATGCTAAGCTACACTTGCATAATTGAAATGCTAAGATACGCTTGTAGAATTGAAATTGCGGAATTGAAATGCTAATCTATGAAAGCAGGAAATGTCTACTCTACTTTTGCGAAAATGAAATTGTAGAATGGAAATGAAATAAACTACTTAGAAGAAGGTTGTAGGAGAAAATAGAAGAAAAGAAACAATCACCAATACTCTGACGCTTCCCCGGCAACGGCGCCAAAAAGGTGGTGGGCTCAGTATTGCACAAATAATGCTGCAACTCCTGGGACTCCCTTCTTTACTTTTATCAACCCGGTAGTTCGCAACAAACTTGGAAGCGATGGTGTTGTATGCACAAGTACTAGCTCTTGTCGCAGGTATCACTTGGTCAGCTGGCACAAGTCCGCTAGGAGATTAAGACAACTTCTATGAGCTCTTAGAAGAAGATTTTCAATTGATGGATGAAAGCTAACTCGAAGAAAGCTAATCTATTTGCGAAAAAGTGATTGGAAAACTGAAGGAAAGCGCAAACCCTAGCAAACCCTAATTCTACCAGCTAGTCCTACTGGTGCAAAGAAGAGAATGCAAACTACTGAAAGAGATGCCATTACTTCTATGAAGGTAAAATACATGTTTGTAGACTACCTCTATCCTAAGAAAACATCTTTTTGTATTTTTGATTAAGTTGTCAGTTTCATCATGCATATGCTTTCACTGTTCTTTACTGTACATGGGTGCATCAAGGAGGAGAAATGCTTGGAAAAGGTTGGGAAGGTTTAGAGAGGGTCTAAGGAGTCCCTAACACCCTTCCAGAGAGTTTCACAAAGTTTGGCTATCAAGCAACCTCATTTGTGAGCTTCTACAGGAAGTCTGCAGGGGTTCTACAGAATGTTCAGGAATTTCTACAAGATGTTCAAAAATTTCTACAGGGTGTTTAATAATTGGATTTTAGAGGATGGGTGAGTGAGGGAAGATGCATGAATAGATATGGAGGTAGGATAGGGGCCTAGAGTGACCCAGGGACTGGTGGATGGAGTGGTGAGAAGGTGTAGAAGGTTGACTTGGCTCAAAGAAGGTTGAACAAATGATTGCACAAAAAGGTAGGGTTACGTGGGCAAAAGGACAGAGGTGAGACAAGGAACCTAGATAGGAGATGGAACATATGACTCTAATGAAGCTTAGGTGGATGAAAAAGTGGTAGAGATGCCCTGCACGGTGTGCATTCAACTGGATCTACAAAGTCTTGCAAATAATCAAAGTCCCAGCTAATCTAATCTAACTGACAATAAAATGAATGAACAACAGATTTATTTGAAAGAGAATTGTATATCAACTATGCAATGAAACATTTTAGAGATCTAAACGCATAACCAACTTCTACAAATGGAAACAATACACTAAGGATTGCATGGTAAAGCAAACTAGTGTTTTTGTTGGGACAACACGGTTACTTCAATTCCAGCCCTTGATCCAATAAGGATGAGGTGAACCCAAAAGTGTTGTTGACCCTTTTCTGGAGTTTTTTTCCTGTTATTATCCTACCAATCTATTCTAAACATCTAAATCAATTCTATTCATAAATAGTGAGCTAGTTAATCAACACATCTAAATCTGCCTAACAGAAATACGTTTGCAAATGCATAAAAGGAAAACAATGATGCATAAAGGAAAGATAACAGTACATAAAGGAGACACTAGGCTCTCAGGTCGGGCCCAACCTTGAGAGCTACGGCTCCTATAGAAAACTTAGAGTTGATATAAAATCGGACTGCTTCTCATTTATCAAAAAATAGTCATAAGTTAAGAGTTATGCCAAAATGGCTACAAGAGAACAAACTAAAGCTAACAGCACTGTAGTGCAAAATATGCAATGGTTTCAAAAGTCCCTTACAAAGGCTGAGGCCTTAAAATTTATACACCACGAGGGCCCTAGCTGGCCTCCTAAATCTATGGGACTTGGCTGTCCAAACTGTGAGTAGACAGTCCCTTCCAAAATCTGCTTGGCTGTCTTCTAGATCCGGTTTTGGTGACCTTTGGAGCTCAGAGTTGGGGGTGAAGATCCCAAGGAAGGGCTATTTAATGTCATAGACAACCCCCCTACGAATCCTCACCTCAAGCTTGGTTGTCTTCTAGCCCATGATTGCTCGGTTTTGCTCCAACATGTATCAAAAACCCTGAAATAAGCACGTGTTAGCCACCTAGGAAGAGTGACTACCCTTATTCGTACAAATGACATAAACATACTGAAAAATAATGCATAAGCTATGGAAAATGAAGGATTGAACAAGGACTGAACAAGGATAATTAGGCCAAATGAGTCCAATAAGTTACCCAATTTGGGGCTCATCACCCATACAGTTAGAAGACTCTGAAAGAGGAGGAATGACTACTACAGGAAAGCAGAATGTTGCTACAAGAAGGAAGAAATGAAAAAATTATGCTAAAGTCCAAGATGGTACCTAATCAAAATAGATAACTCCAAGGCCATTAGGCAGTCATCTAGGCCACAAGAGAGAATAAGAAGTCAACAAAAGGAAATGAGGCATTCACGATCAAAACAAAACTCAAATTGCAGTGATGAAAATATGTTTTCCAAGGGGTCTCCAATCTCTTTCTAGCTTTTGTCCAAGGCCTAAAAATGGGAAAAAGGGATGGGAGTCAAGTTGAGGGCCTGCCCTAGGCTCAAAATATCATTTATGCTAAAAAAGGTTTCCTGTAGTTTTAATAGGGTTTCCTATAGGTTTCTTATAGTTTTGATATGAATTACTACAAGATGTCCTAATTCTCATCTAAAGACATTTTGAAGGTTTCAAAGGTGTCCAAATGGTGGAACAAGGTAGTAACAAGGTAGTAAAAGGTTGGTAAGGATGTGGAAGACCTTGGTTAGCTAAAACATATTCAAGAACCCATCTTGAATGAGGGGGAGAAGGCAAACTAATGGTCCCAAGAAACAACGATTTTTCTTTGCACAATTATGTTTTTGGGCTTGTCCTTGCAGAACTTACAACCAGTATTCTTAACGCAAAAGAAAGAGGCCTCCAGGGCCATGAATGAGGCACAATGAGGTCACTAAGTTTCTCAGAGGATGAGAAACACTTTTAGCTGGGGGCTATGACGATCTCTAAATTAGGCATAAATTAAGGCCCATGCCTCTAAACTAAACATAAATTAAGGTCTATGACCATCCTTTAGCAAATTGAACCTCTCTTCTTGCATTAGATAATGTATTTTTAACTTAATATATTCATTATGAAGGTTTATGAATAATTGCATATTTGTGCCTAATATTATTTAGTTTTGTGGAATATTATGAGAACATTGGGCGGATTATGAAGATTTGGAGGAGGAGATAATTTAGGGACTTTCTCTCTACTATAGGAGGATCAATAATAAATAATAAATCAATAGGATATTATGGAATTATGACCTAGATTGTGTAACTCAAATGATTGAGAAAATCTAGGAATGTGTTCTGTGCCATTTAATGCAGATTCCTAGTATTGGGGACCAGATCCACAAATCAAGGGATTTTGGTGGGGAAATCTTCCTCCATTCATGGGGAATGATTCCTAATCATTTGGTATAAGTACCAAGTCAAATTTTCCTCTAGGAGAGATTTTTATTAGCGTTCTTGTGGAGAGAACTCATATTTCTGCAGCTCCATTGTATTTTCTTGCAGGGATGTAATTATATTGATGAAATAATGAAGATTGGTGTCATGTTCAGGTTATAAATCTTGTTCTCCTCCATAGGTATCTGATCTTCCTTAGGCTTGGCCATCCCAGGAGCCTCAGAGCCCTTTTGTACCATTTTCTTTCCTTCTTTTCACTTCCTATTCACATGCATTTCTTGTTTTTATTTCTTTCTACTTTTGCATTTAGTATTAATGATTTCTTGTTGTAGGATTGAGTTAAATGGTTGATGTAAGTTCTTTTGCAGGATCACAAGCACTATTTCATCCTTGGAAAATATTTGTAAGTTCATAGTAATCATTGAGCTGCTTGGATTAGTCTTCTTATTCCCAAATCTAGATTTCTAGAACTCCTTTGTGGCAAAGAACAATAAATTTCTACTATTTTTTAGAGCATGCTAACGAGTTTCAATTGAGCTGGTTCCACTTGCATTAGATCAAAAAAACATTCTAGTTCATAAAAAAAATTACTCCACTTCATTTTCACTTGATTAGGTTAGGCATTTTTTAGATTTACTATCTCACTAGTTCTCGAATTTCTAGATTTTCGACTAGTAATGTTTTTCTATTTTTTAGCATGGGTTTACAGAGGTCTTTTTGAGTGATTCCACTTGGAATGGGGACCTAAGACATACCAGTTACTAACAAAATTTGTTCCATCCAATTTGGATTTGATTTTCTTGGTCATTCAATAAATTATAATTGCATATAGTAAATCTGTAACATCTTGTAGTAAATTAGGGGATCTTGTAGGAAATCATTGTAGCATCCTGTAGGAAATCATTGTAGTATCCTATAAGAAACCCTGCTTTGAGCCCGAATTGAGAAAAATCATCATTGAAGCTAGTATTAGGCCTCTATTTTACCTCCATGCCATCAAGACCATATTAACCCTCTTGCTCCACACTTGTCTAACTTGCCAAAGATCAAGGAAAGATTAGCATTTGCATTTATAAAGCAAAAAGATTTTAAAAATGAGTTCTTTAATATTTACACATGCACACAGTAGTTGGTACTCTCTAGATCAGATTTCATTCTCAGTTAGTTTAAATCATAACATGTGATAAATAATATTAAGTAATGTTTCTTTTACATTTAGTTCATGATCTTTATGCAATTAGAATAGGTTTCCTTCCTTGTACTTTGTTTCTTGCAATAGGTTAAGGTTCCATTTCAAACATTTCATTTTCTGCAATTAGTTTAGGATTTGACTTCATTACCTGCACTCCATTACATCATGAAAGTAAAGGAAGGACACATTATATGTTGCACATATAGTGTTAATACATCTTAAGCTTGTACGAACCTCGAGTTGATAATCAAATTCGGTAGCCTTATAAGTTGCAGCATTCTTGTTGCAATATCGAGGCTCATCAAACTCCTTTATGTCATTACCCCTTTAATTATAAACCTTCTTTATTCCCACCAACAAGAATATTTTCTACTTCTATAATGGCTATGTTGAGTCTTCCTAACATGACTTTGGGGATCTTATTTTGGTACATTGAGCCTCTGGCGAACACTCCTCTTGAACAACTCAAACCTTACACGGCTTTTAATCTAGTACAACCAATTCCTACCACCCCTTCCTTTTCTTTAGTTCCACAATAGCATTAGCACGATGCTACTCCTTTTGTGAAAGAATCTATTCAGGGGGGGAAAGGCATAGAAAAATGGGTGTAAAGACGAGGCAACCCAAGCGACAACCCCTTCGTCTTAACCACCAAAGCCTACTCCTTAATGTGATTTATGTGATGTTCATGGGCATGCCACAAAAATTTTTCCTGACCTTCCCCATGTTAAGAGAATGGTCTCAAAATTTGGTATTCAACCTAATCCTAATCTTCCTGAGGTGAAACTCACCTTACCTAATTCCACCAAGAAGAATAAATTATTACACAAGAATCATCCTTATGTTTGTGCGATATGTATATACACTTCTCATCATTTTCCTCATTTCAATATGTTCAATGTTCTTCACGGACTAGATGCCACTCGTCTTGATTCTCCTTCTCCTCTACCTATCAGTCCTAGTACCAATTCTTCACCAGGATAGGAGGCTTCTCAACCTACTATCACAATTCCCCCTCCTAACGTTGAAATGATGGAAAATGCAATATCTATTATCGATTTATCATCATCCATGGGATTAACTAATTTAGACCCCCTAGGAGTTTCTAAATGTGCTTCTTTAGAACCATCCTCTGAAGACATTTTGGTATCAACATTTGTGAATTTTGCATCCACCTGTCATTAGTGTTAAATCTCAAATGATGTGTATGTGAACCACATCTCCCATGATGATTGTAAAGACTGATATTAAATTTCAATCAAATTGACAGATTTCTTTTGTAAAAAATGTAAATACTAATATTAAATTTCAACAAGATTGACAGATTCCTTTTGTAAAATTCTATCAAATTAATTGCATTTGCATACCTAATTCTTTATGTACTTGATTCTCCCATCTGGTGTTGATCACATTGCTCCAAATTTTTCTGGTTCGTTACCAAACCAATTGATTCCTCCCTGCCTGTATGGGATCAATCTCTGCGGTTCCCAGATTCAACGAACTTCAAAATGGAAGTCCACTAGCCCTTGTGCCCAAAACTCCAAGAATAGTTGAAGATTTTCCAATTTTTATTTCCAAAATCCAGCACCTGGCTCATCCCTCAAACACTTTGATTTTCTATCACCCTTCTCTGTATTTCCCCCTCCCTTTAAATCCTCCTTCCTCTCTTTAAATAGTAGAGGTCCCTTCACCTCTATGTATCCATTCACCACCTTTATGAAAGGATATTATTTTTTTGTTAAGCAGTGGTTTGCTTTGTCATGCTTCTTACCTTTAATTGAATTAGATCCCCTTACGACATTGAGTGGTATCACTTTTTAATTATGACGGTTGGTACTTTAATTTATTAAATAGTATATGACCATAACGATTTTAAATATTAAATATTATTTTATGTTTATAACATATCAAGTTTAATAATAAGGTTTATGGGTTTAGTTTATTTAATATACATTTTGGGTTATATATGAGCTGGTAAACTTATGAATAAACTCAACTATATTTCTCACTAAATGTATATTTCTTCTATTTATGAGAATTGAGTATTTAATTAACACTTTTGATAATTAATTCATTTATCTTATATTTAGACATTCTTCATGACTAGTCAATATATATATATACTAATGCATTGTATATGATGCATGCATATGTAGCTATCATATGCATGGCTCACATGCATGCTAATAGTGCTATATTGTTCGTGATTTGAGATAGGTTGTTACAATGATGATTGGCTCAATTACCCTTTACTTTGAAATCATGAATTAGAACCACATCCACCTTGTGGCCATTACATTTCCACAATATGTTTTGGTAATGAGGCATCAATGTTTGACGGTCCAGGAGAAGAAATTTCTTCCCAACCCCCATAGTGCATCTGATAGTGTCAAATATAGTACAGTTATTCTTCCCCACCTTGAAGAAACTCTAGAGTCCCATATCTCTAGATCATCGTAGGGATGATGCACTTAATCATTCCTCCATCTTCAATCAACAACCTAGTCCCTTAGACATTGTTGTTGGTCAACAACAATGTTGTTTGGGTGAGCATCGGTTCATTATATTCCAATGCAGTCTTTGGTATGGTGACACCCTACATGCAAACCAAAAAATTTAATCGCTTTGAATCTCATATATGCAATACCAAATGAGATTGAAAATCCATCATTGCCTTTCTTAAACTTTATTTATCTATTCTTCCCATTATAAGATAACCATAAGAAAAAAATAGTAGTGACAAAACTATCAAATAATGCATAGTCATATTATGTATCAAAATATCCATATAAGTGTTTGAAACTAATTACTATAAATACCTCTGGCATATCCATACCATTTTCTATACACCTCTAGCTGGGGGCATCATTCCCACCTTTGCATATCCGATCAGTCACCTCCATCACATATGTTGGGGACAGTAACTCATGCTTCGGAGCATGATGTCCCTTGACCATCTTCTCACTTAATTAACATTAGTCTCGACCTAGACCCCAAAAATCTAGGTATGGTAAATTATACTTTCCTTCCTTGGGTAGTTTGTCCTAGTGGTATCTTTAGCGAGCCATATACACATCGCATATCATATATGCTTGATACCATATCTTTAAATATTCTACCCTAATGATACCACACTTACCACTCAGTCCCCATGTTTTACTTGGTAGGTGGGGATGATCCTAGCTCTCTTCAAGTAGTTCATTCTTGCATTCATCTTTACTTAATACTTTACCAGGAACCATCCTTCCAAGAAGAATTAAGGCCATTTTCAGATAAGTAAGGATACATATATGAAATTTTCGTATCTGAATTTCGTTTTTTCTACTATGAGCTTGCCAAGATTTAGGGCCTCCTCCTCCTTTACAAATTCTCCAATATGCCAATGTGAAAATGAATTGGAATTTGGCGGAATAAGCCCTTTTATAGAAAAACCCTAATTTTTCCTTTGGCCATTATGAGAGAACCAAAAATTGGTTTGAATAATCATTAGCACCATTGGAAATCTCTCACCAATCTCCATAATGGGCCTCTCTTCATTTTTGATAATTTGAAACTTTGTTGGGAAGCTAATTTTTCCATGAGGTCTCACTTTGTTGTCTATTAAAATCGACTCTCTTCGTATTCATCACTCATTCTCTGGAACCACTTTGTCTTTGTACCTATTGGCTTATATGCTGATTTTTTCCATGAGTATTCACTATTTACTCATGTTCTTATTGTCCCCTTTGGACATTTCCCATGTGGAAACATCATAGAGTCACCATTGTTCAAACCATCAGAGATGAGTTGCCCCTTCATCCATGGATTTTGTTTAGAGTCCCATTGTGTCATGTTACAATACATTATCCATATATATATATCACATTAATCTTATTTTACTCACATATGGCCTGCATCTATCCTAATATATCTATGAAAATCCTTTGTTTGAGTAATTGACCATTTCCTCTAGAATGACACTAGTCCTTACCAGGTCAACCTCACATATCCTGCTTTAAAAATGGAAGTCATAAGTCCACCATTCCCTTAATTCCTCCACCACCACCTCTAGTCTCAATCTATATCAGTCACAATACTATGATCCTTGTGCCTTTGTTAAGGAATCTGTTACACAAAAATATCGTCACCTTGATTATTTGCAGTCAGTACAGGTCTATCACCACCTATACCAGCCTCCTAAGCAAGTCCCAGACCTCAGCTCTTCAAAACAAGCTTTGGAAATGAGAGAAAGACATCAAAAAAAGAAATGTAACTTTGGTTCCGCACTTTCTCTCACATTTTCCTGCGGGCCCGCACCTTTTGTTCAGAATACTTGCGTACTTATATGCTCTGTATGTAAAGGGGAGGGTGCGTACCCATGTGAAACTCAAAAGGCACAATTTTTATCTTAAAAAACTCACTTTGGGTTAATTCTAGATGTTTCTAGAAGGAATTTTGATGTGGATTGTTCGCTCCAAAGTGGTTCATGCATCCCAAAAGAGAAGGACCTAATCCCTTGTTAGGAGGAGATATCCCTTTGAAGGAGGATTCTATCCCTTTGAAGGAGGACCTAGTAACTACCCTCCATTGCACTATAAATTGAGGCATTGGGTTAGTGGCTAGGGAGGTTAGAAGCTAAACATTTTTTAGGGTAAATGCTGGTGAAATCAAGA